>JAMKCH010011741.1:0-58222 GCA_023653785.1 Ophioderma brevispina | reverse complement strand
TTCCTGCACTATGACTGGTCTGGATAAACTTTATCTCTCGGCGCAGTACTAATTTCGATACTATCTTTTCGCAGTCTGTTACACAGACTACACCTTTCCGGACCGCCGTACCATGACGGCAGGCAACACAATGCTTTTGGTGGGGGGGTGTAGTGGGCTCATCACTCTTTTAGCCTTTCACCATTGCGTCCCGGCTTCGATTCCTGCAGAACCAGTGTCATACGTTAATTTGGTTGCCTATCCATGCCCGTCCAAGCATAAATTTTTCATGTGAGATTTTGTTTCCTCCGCATCTAAAATCACTCTTTCCATAAAGGGCTTTCCTTGCTGTCGTTTTTGAATTATTTGTTGTATTGTAGCAGTCTATAAAGGCGCTCCACAGCAGCGCCTGAGCACTTCGTTGGATTTGCCGCACATTATAAGAACTAAATATTGTTATTATTATTTTTAAAAAATTAGTGCCATATTTTGTGTCGTCTGCAAGAATTGCAGAATGCACCTAGGGATAACTGGTCGTATGTCTGAATCTTTGTGTCTGTGGTCAAAATGTTAACCCTTAAAGGTTCAACGATAGATTTCAAGTCACTCGCATATTTCTGTTATATGAAGTAATTTCATCTAGATTAGATGCTCAAAACAGAACTTCCTTTCCCCCTACCCTTGAATTTGGTTATAGAAATAACTTAAAAATGAAAATAAAAGCAATTTGGTATAATGCTTATATTTCAATAGAAAACATCGGCTGAATTTCGTATTTTGCTCCTATACGAAATTAGAATTCACAATTTTTGTACCAAGAAACAGTTCTCAGCTTACTCCTAGCTTAACAGTGGGAATTGTTTGATATAAGTTTTTTACACCAAGTGCCAAACTTAGAATTTTCAAACAGTTGTTTTTCCGGGACATATCTTATTTTGAAATCTCGTTTGTACCTTTCATATAATGCACGTCGGTTGAGTTCCATAAGGGCTAGGATGATATAACGTGGTGGAAAGGAGACGCTGGTGTGAGGTGACATGTTTTGGTGACACTCATTGACCTTGTGGTCCATGGACCACGATGTATTTTTCTGGATTTGGAATAGAAAGAGCGTTTCATATAGTATGTTAGAGATTATAGATCAAGACAATATTTTGATACTTACTAGGTATTGAGGAGGCTGCTTCTAGAGGCGGACTACAGTCTGATGCCGGTAATTGGATGGTTATCAGCAAGTGCATTCTTCCATCATTACTCCGAGTCTACAGTCCCCATTGTTTTTGGCAAGAAGACAGACCCTACTGGCCAGATATCAAGTAGGTAAACATTGAATTTAATCAAATACATATTATATCATGCGGTGCAGCGCCTGAAGATATACTGCCTTCTGTCGATTTCTTTCTTTCTTCTTCTTTGTGTTAATTTACCCCGGATCGCTTAAAATGCTACAGTGCCAGACCGCTTCTCAAGATTGTAACGAAAATTGCCAACAAGAACCCCTGGGCCCTAGGTCATATAGGTGTTCACATTTTTGACAATAGGGTCACGTAGGGTCAATCGCGGTCATTGTCGCGCTAAAACACCCTTTTACCTACTTCTCCCACAGTTCGCATGTGCTATCGATGCCATTAGGTCACAGTGATTGCCAGAGGCCTGCCATATGGCTTAGGTTTCACAGATTTTTGATCCCAAGTCATTTGGGGCCAAAAGGGGCAGTCTCTCTAATCCCTCTTAAATATTTCAAAATGCTACTAGTGTTACACAGTTAATGCGATCTTGACCAGACTTCTCCAGAATACCCCTGACCCAAGTGGCCCAACCGGGGTGTTGAGAGATCGGGGTCAAAGGTCACACAGGGGTCATTAGAGGTCTCTCTTGCCCTCCTTTTTGCTGTTTCCTGCCACAATCAATTGCTATAATCACTAGACTTGGTCAGAAGAACCCGCTGACCAGGCCCCATATGAGGTGTTTACAGATTGGGTCAGGTCATTAGGGGGGTCATACAGGTCAAGTCGCGCTTACCCTCCTTTTGGGGGGGGGGGCTGTTTCTGTCTGCCACAAATCAATTGCTATAATCAACCTACTATACTTTTGGTCAGAAGAACTGACCTAAGGCCCATAAGGGGTGGTCACAGATTTGGTCCAAGGTCACCTGGGCCAATTAAGGGGCATTCATTTGAAATAATTGAAAAACTCCCACCAGATCCATTGCTATAATCACCGGACTTGGTCAGAAAATTGCTGAACGCCACCCTTATAATGTGTAGATAGATTGGGGTCAAAGGTCACATGGACAGTGCATTAGTCACCGCATGATATACTCCTTGCTTTCTACAGCACACTCGATGCCTAGTGTACTTGTGATGAAATGTGTCATTTGTTTAAGTAAAACTAAAATTGAGTTTCATGCACTTTTTATTCCATGTCTGGGCTTTGTATTGCTGAACACCCCATCTCAATAACATGTCATGGTTCCTGAGTTAATTTAATTCAAAGTTTTAAATCGGTTTGTCCCCGTCAACGGTGTGGCCGGATACACCTCACCCTCAGCATACTTGCTGTGTGATGAAAGGTTTCCTGAGATATGGTAACTTTTAGTGTCCACTCACAACAATGAATACAAGGAAAGGTGAACGTTAAAATTGACTACCTCAATAAATCAATAGTATGTGACAACGACTCATTTTCATGCATCACATTATTTAAAAGAATCTTACAACTTGAAAATTAAATACCACAAACTGTATCAGCTGTATATAGTTATCTTTCAGTCAGGTATTGTGCTCTTTTTTGCACACCTAATAAGCGGGCTTTCAAATGCTAGGTGTGTGTACACCATTGCTTTTCCATCAATTCTGGTATAATATAAGCCGTACGGCAGTATTTATTTTGGTGCTGCAGGACTCACAACTTTACCCCCATGAAATGGCCCTTTTGGATTTTTGTACATCTCATCCCAAAAATTGGACTTAAATCAAAATTTCTCTAAATTTTGGACATTTTTATCAAAAAATTAAGCAAAAAGTAGACCCTTTGCCCCTTTTGTGGAATTTGGGGTGCGAAACACATCCCCTGGAAGATTAGAGGGAAGATAAAAATGTACTACCAGACTATATCATTCGCGTTGATCCGTTACGTCCCACTGGCGAGTTTTGGACCTATTCATTAAGTAGGGAGAGGGAAAATGAAAGAATTCAAAATGCACGTGCCACACCGGGATTATCTTGGAGGACAATCCGGTCACTCACCTGCACTAAATCAATTTCATTCATGTATGGAAACGCACAATAGTGTATTCAGGCCTAACATTCCTCACAATACATGATTAACAGAAAGTCCTGCCCTCATTGAATTTTTCACCTCCGCAGGAATGGTACGGGGTTCACATATCAGATGCACATCGAGTATAATCGGACAGCAGTCATTCTTGAAGTGTCCTGCTTTCTTACTGCGTTGTCCCGAGAATGGGGTTCTTTTTACACTGATGTGGCACGCTTCGTAGGGGTCGGCCAGTTTCTTTCCACAGCGGACAAAAACGCGTTTTTTTCCGGGTTTTTTCCACTTGGACGAAACAGGTTTCTTCCAGTTTCTTCCACTCAAAGCGGACGAACTAAAAAATTCATTTAAAAGTTGTTTATTTTAAAGCCAAGGACTTGCAATTTTGGTTTATATTATACAGTGAATGTGAAATATAGTGAAACTTAATTGAAAATAACCATGTCAGGGAACCCCTATACCTCGTGCAATTGCATAATTAAACTCCACATTTTTTCACAAGACTAAATTATAACCCCATTATGGACAAACAACTGATTCTCACTTTTCATACCATGTCAAGGCCAAGCAGAGCTCCTTGTAAAAGGGGAATTGAAACATCTTCCAATTTCTTTAAACCAAAATATGTATAGTCTCCAATAACCCAGGTTCCCCACTAAGCAAGACAACAAATAATATAATGGTTGCTACTTTAGATTGTGTTTTAAAATTAACAAAGTTGGCCATACAGATTTTAAACAGCTTTCATTTTTGCATCTACATTTACAACTGTGATAGTATTAAATGTGCACATGGAAAGACATGGAAAACTAATGGGGTACATGACCCTGTATAATTTGATAGCAAGTCAAAAACAAATGGTGAACAATTTTACAATATAATTGCAAGGTATAATAACATGCTTTAAACTTGTAAATTAATTTTGAAAAAAACCAGATGTTTTAAAGTAAAGAAAGTAGCCTTGTGTTTTGAAGTGCAAAGCAGATGAATATGGTGTAATTTAGTTTGTTGTTCAGAATTACATTTCTTCCAGTTTCTTCCAATTTCTTCCAGTTTCTTCCGGAAGAAAAAACGAAAAGAACCCCCTTTTTTCCAGTTCTTCCATTCTTCGGAAAAGAATAGGTTTCTTCCGGAAAGTTTATGAACCCTGCATTCTGTTATTTAATTAACCACTATAGGCCACCGGGATTATTTTTGCAAATAAAGCTGCCAGGTTATACAAGGTGCTCCCTTTTTTTCATTTTGCTGCATGAGCCAGCACTTACTGAAAACGTTGCTAGTGGATATCATAGTTGATTTGGAGACATCGAAACTGGCTGTGTGCTGATACAGTGAGCTCTATCCGTAACAAAGACGTTTAGCCTCTGCATGATGCCTATTTCCATCGTTATAGCTAGGTTCAGTAGTGACCACCAATGGATTGGTCACTAGTCACCAGTGACAAAGTGACTCATAGCACCCAGAGCTTCTTTGTTGTGGAAAGGGTAAAGAGAAAGAGAGAATCAAGCAAATTGCCAAATTCTAAACCAGAATGGAAGAAAAATGATATATTTTAAAAAATGTGTTTACTTATTTTCCAATCAGGAAAATCTTCCAGGCTGAAAAAGATCCAATTTGCATACATTTATGAGCCCTGGAATGCTCCTCGAAGTGTGCAGCAGAGAGGGCGGGCTGTATCTGGACAGGGACTACCCAAAGGCCTATCGCAACCATGATGAGGTCTCCAAACGCAACATTAGCCGCATGAAAGCTGCGAGGGCATGTCAGTCCAGTGTACAAAAATGGTAAGTGTAAGACTTCGCCATATTAATTAGGCTGCAAAGGCATGTCATCGTATGGGCAATACCTGAAAACCAAAAAGCACAAAGGCGTGCACAATGCTAAGGTGGTATTTTGAAATCTAGAGGCATGATTTATAGGGATTTATGTATGTATAACATTTGGCTTTGCCAGGGCCAGAACCCAATCGGGCGGAGAGGGGTAGGAAAGCAAAGGGACACCCAGAAGAGATTGAAAACTTACCGGGAAAAACCGGGAAACAATTTGGTGATGAGAACCAAAACACAAGGCGCCAACGGCGGTTGTCGATCAGTTGCTGCGTACCTAGGCTCAATTCTAGGACATCTTTATTCTACTTTATATTAAGGGGACCTACCTCGTGCTCTACTAATCTTCAATTTATTATGTTCGTAGATGACATAATATTTTGTATTCTAACAATAGGAACATAAAATACTTGAATCAACCTTAAACCAAAGAATTAAACCACAATCTAAATTGGGTTAAAATAAAATAAACTTTCTATAACATTAAAAAAAACTACTGTTAGTGGTATTCAGAACATAAAACACAACCTTTTACCACCAAAGATATTAACATTATTATCGACAATAAACCACTTGAAACAAGTAAACACAACTAAATTTTTAGGCGTTTTAATTGATGAGATATGTTGGAAATCACACAATTCACATGTTACTAAAATAATTTCTAAATACAAACGGTATCATCAGAAAAGTTAAACCCTTTTCTGCCCCTTGATTCACCGACCACCTTATATAATACACTTGTCTTCCCTTACAACAACTACTGTGCCATTATTCTGGGCAGATAAAAACACTTCTATAATCTTCATTCTATGTTTTTAAGGCAAAACAAGAAATCCGGTATTGTACTAAATTCAAAAGAACCTTTGGTTAGCCCATCACAGACATCCTTCTCCTTACATAAATACGCTCAAAATTGATGACATTTACGTCTTCCAAGACTGCCCAGTTTATGTAATAATACCATTGACCTACTTCCTCCCAAATATCTTAGCTGATCATTTTTTCTTGACCAGACAAGATGTCCATCCCTATTACATGTGATCGGTCTAAGGACTGGTACGTTAGACAGACAAATACCAGATTGCTGACAAAACCCACCATAGGATCCAAGGTGCCCTTTATGGAATTTGTTGAATGACCGTCTTAAAACAGGTCTCATCCTTAGCTTGATTTTTAAAGCTATTCTCAAAAAAACGTAATGATTTTTATTCTGCAACTGATTAATTGTCTTATGATTGGGGGATATACCTATAATATTATGATTATATTTAACCGTTGTTTTTTTTTCTCCTCTATGTATTTTTTTTTCTTCAATCATTACTTGTAATTTGGTCAGCACCCTTATTTTCCCTGTGTGCTAGTAATTTTAGATTGTAAGTTTATGCCTTACCAAAATTAAGTTCATACTCATGTTGTTAATTAATATGTAACTTTGACATGGGTGCCACTAATTACACGCCCTGCGTGAATGCATCCACATTTTTTTTTTTTTTTCCCTTTCTTGCTATTGTTATTATTTCTAAATCATTTTTGTTTATAATATGTTCATATTTGATATTTGTACATTTTTATATTTACTGTACAGTGTCGCAATGAGATGGAAATAAAATAAACCTGAAAATAAACCTGAAATAATAAGAGTGGGAAAAGATTATGGGAAGAAGTCTAGGGTTTCTCGTGCTTGTCATGAACTGTTGTATAAAAAAGGGTTTGTCACACATGGGTGGGTAAAAACTGTAATTTCGCTACTCTCTAATTCTGTCCAATAAAACCTTTGAAATGTTCTCGTAGGGTTCTACAACCTTCCAAAAAAAACAGTGTTCATCAACAAGATTAAAGGGGCATTTCATGATCCACAGCCTCGTTCCTCCCGACTTATCTAAAAAAAAAGTTGAGATTTTATATCATCCGAACCGCTAGCCTTAGTAATCCATGTGTACAAATCTTACGTGCAAAATCGCTCACATCTGTAAGAAATTCGCCAATTTTGTAATTTTTGTATTAAAAACGGACCAGACAATACAGGACAGTGGCTATGGGACCGTGGAAACAAGTATTTGCTCAGAACACAAATAGGCAAATTTCAGGATCAACTAACATTTCGTGAATAAGGTTTTCTCAGGGATATATAGTGAAACCATGAATAAAACAGAAGGGGTGGAAATCACGAAATGCACCTTTAACAACTCTCCACCTGGAATGTATGCATATTGCAGGGGTGTAAAATTTCCTTTTGACATTGGGGTTTATGAAACTTTATGAAATTTAGAGTTTGATCACAGATTTATACTGCAAAAAAATTACACTGTGACACCTAAAACTTGGTTAAATGCAAGTTAATTGGAACAAAATTGACTATTTTGAAACTATACTGGTAAAAAATATAAGGTTAATTTGGTCAAAAACACATGGACGGGCGTCAACATGGGGGGGGAGGGGGGAATGCTTCGTAGTGACCATCCCACACTAATTCAAACTATTGGGGGGTATTACATATACCCCCAGGCAGGAGTTACGCCTATCCATATTTGTATCATGCTCGAGCAGCTTAAGAAGCTTAACTCTCGCTAAAAAAAAATATGGCCGACACATGGGTGCATCATTATAATTCCTGATGAACCGCTATCATTAGTAAGAGTAGTATTAGTAAAACCAAATTTTTAAATCCCGTTTTGTCCCGCTAACGGGGGTGGCCAGATTCACTTCACACTCACAGCAACCATGCGTGTGATGATTTATTGGAGCAAAAAAGATAATCTCCAGAGCCCGACGCCCTTGTAGGTAGATCTTCTTTTCATTCTTACGGGTAACCAGCTACCCTCTCATCAGATTTCAGTTACAAACCTGATGGGGGTGACGGTATAGCCGCCGACAAAACCCTGGGCTGGGACAGGTAGTACTGGTTACCAGGATACCAGTAGAAGGCCCTCAGGATACCTGACCTGACCTGTGATCATTGTGGAGTTTCTTGACTTGGTAGTTTGAAAGGATTCAAAACGATTGAAACACTTTTTTTTAAATTCCTCTTTTTTTTTTTTAAAAGTTATGAATTTCCAAATAAAACCCAATAACAAAAACACAACACCCACCACCAAAGTTGCTAAGAAGAGCAAGAAGTCTCGCTAGATCTGCAGATGTTATCAAAGGGATGAATTAGAACACAGCTGGCCCTGGGTTCTAATTCTGACAACTTGAACTTATTGTACGAATAATTGTGGAATGCAGAAGTTGTGTTCACAAATCAAACCAAAGAATTGCAATTCATGTTTCCTGTACAAGTACACATCTCACATATGACATTTAGGGGTTTAATTTTTAAAGGGGCATGATGTGATCCTCAGCCTCAACCCCTGAATTTCCTAATTTTTTTTCTTCAGATTTAATATCGTGCCTTATCTGATATTCAAATTTGAGTCTTTAAAAAAATTGCCATTGGTGTATCACCTGCACTAGTGCAGGAGGCACATACTAATGGGGGGGGGGGCAAGTTTCCACCTCTGGATCAAAAAAGCGGGAAGATGTGCACCAAAATCTGCATTTCATCCCTCTTTTGTGGGGAATTTTGACCAATTTCAGTTTATTTTGATGGCTTGTCAAACATTTCCTTATTCAGTTCTCAGTGCCCATGTTGCTGGAATTTGATCAGGTGATCTGGACCTTGTTAAAGATCCAGTGATGATCATAACGTGTCCTGCTGTGCCCCAAGTTCTACAAACCATTAATGGAAATTCAACTTGATTTAAATATCCCTTTTTCATTTTATGTGTATTTTTTAATAGTTCAACTCCCCATACAGTAACAGCAGCTCGGAAATGTGAGCCAAAAACACACGTAACTTCCAGAGGAAGTGTATGCAAAACAAAATAACGTACCCTGTGCTATGATTTCGAGTGCTAAGAAACTTTAATGCATGTGTACGGGGTCCTTAATAATTAAAAAGGTATGCAATAGTTAATATCCATTACCCTTCGAACTGTTCAAAAAATGGTGGAAAAAAAACATCAAGTGGAAAGATTTTGAATATCAACCACATTAGCAATTGCTGTGTATGGTCGACATGCTGGATTATCAATTTTGTTTGCCTGCAATTACCCATTATTGTAGAAAAAGACAAAAATGGTGCATTATGGGAAGAGCTTCATAGCTGCTGTTCCATACACTGTGTTAATTTTAATTGTGTGGATCTGGGCATATATTACCAAAAAATCCTCCAGTTTCACAACCAGAAAAAAATCTTTGCCCGATTTGTTTGGGGTGGAAGTAGGCTATTTTTACCGTCCAAAATCTTGGTTTCTAAAAATATTGAAAGCGACCTTCCCACAAAATCTTTGAATGGCCCTTTAATCAAACTTGGAATTCCTCTACCCATGTGAAAGCAGGAAAACATTTTGTCTTTTGGAGGGATGTTAAGCCGTTGGTCCCACCCCCATGTGGGTCACTATCTGTCTGTGTGACGTTTGAATAATCACAGTCTTATGTAATGCACAGGATCTGCGCCTTGTGGTGGCCGCCTGCAGGAAGCGACATGCCAATGAAATATCACCAGGTGGGTGACACTGTGTGCAAAGGCCCATAGACAATTTCGATGGTGATAGCGCCACCATTTTCGATAAGCTACCTAATTATTTATGCATAAACGTATTCATGACGTAACCCGGGGGATGACGTAGCGTTATAGCGTCACGTATGACTGGCGAACTATAAGCTACAGATTTCATGCAGATCAGTGTGCAGTACGCATCCATTCTCTTGATCGAGTGTCCTATCCCGATTTATTTAGGATCCCTGATATCACCTTCATACTGCAGCAGTTTGAATCATGTGGAAAAGCACCATACAAATGATATTATCATTATTATTACAGTATTATAATAATTGCAATATAAAACAATATTTTTATCATTAACATTTTCTCTTATACTTTTTTGTGTGTAAAACTTGACTGTAAATGTTGAGTATGTCTTAATATAACAATAAATGTCACAAATCCAAATTAACATATATGTGTAGGCAAACGTAGTCCGTAGAACGAACAACCTTGTTTATGGTGTGTGCGAAATAAATTGCAAAAGGATATAAAATTTTTGTGTCAGTTTATTTGTTGGTTTTTTGTGTAGGTTTAATTCACAAAATTATATGTAAGAAATACATCTTTAACATACAAGAATCCTACACTGGGGACAAATGATCATACTCATCTCTGATCAAGAATGATGGAGAGAAAAAGGGAAACCGCAACATCCTCTTATAGCCCCATAATACAAGTAAAGCGAAGGGCGCTATTATCTACTCATATGAATTTTGCGATCAAGTACGCCTTATGCTTTCTTTCGTATTTGGAGTCGGTAGGATATTACTCAGTGGGTCCTTGTATTGTTGGACTTTAAAGTTGTGGAGTAAATTTAAGAACTTTTTTGGAATATTTTTGTTTATTTTTTCTGACTTTCTATTTAATGCATTTTTATACATTAGGAAATGATCCAACTAGTGCAGTTTTTGTGCTCAAAAATCCATCAGACCCCCCTACTTCTGCACAATTAAAAAATTTCGGTGCCCCTGCCTAGTAGCTGTCCCCACGCTAGCATCGTACCGCACCATATTACGTCACTGGCGACCAGAATCCTTTTTCTCTTTTTTGTGCTCAGTAAGGGGCCGCCATGTTAATTTTTTACTGGGATTTAAACCCATAAGTTTTTTCCCCATCATTGCCGTTTTATTGGAGACTAGATCTATATTTCATATCTGATATAATTCTACGTTACTATGGCTGATCGGAAGTTTGGATTATGTTGTGTTGTATGGTTTTTTGAAGACTTTTCAAGGTCGACGATCGGAGGTTCAGAATTCAGCGTTTCAGACTTTGGAAGCTGTTGACATAAGTACAGATATATATTATATGTGTTATCCATTACACTGTTGGCCCCCGCGAGCCTCAAGGGCCTTCTTGTTTCGCCGCTGCTCGTCTAGTGGGTATTAAGTGGGCTTATTCCTAGGCCAGGTTAGCTCCACCCTACGTAAGTCCACACTTAGACGCCACCAGGCAATTATTGGGATAATGGGTGTCCCTGTGTGTGTCTGCTTCCATTGCATTAGGTTCATTGTTTCGCCCTTATGATAGCCTGGCGGTGCAGCATGTCCTTTATGTTCTTCAATGTTCTGCCTGCTTATGCCGTGGATCCAAAATTTTTCTTAAATTTTTTTTTTGGGGAGGTGCCCTGTTTTCTTCTCTCCGTCTTGTCTTCCTGGCCTTATTCTGTTACACCGCATTTGTGGATTTCCTGGTTCTCGCGTCAGGTTTATCAGCTTCGACCTAACCTATGTTTACAGTATGCTTTTTCTTCTTGATGTTGCAGCACTATTAATCCACGTCTAACACCGGAGTGATAACCAGAGCTTGTTTCAGCAGGCAAGAAGCGTTCCTTCGAAGACGGACAACAGAATCCTCATGATCATGTTTACATGTAGAAATGTACAAGAAATAGTCCTTGTAATTCACAAAGGGGTGGTCAGAAATTGAAGATTTCAGAAGTACTTTTGATGATAATTGAATGTAAATTATGGATGAGGAATTAAAGAAGACATAGGCTAAGCTAGACTATACCTTCTCCTCTCGGGGCCTCCCCTTCCGGTCATCCGCCGGTGAAGTCTCTACCCAGACCTCTCAACCTAAAGAGTTCCAGAGTACCCAATTTTCTACCTTTGAATCTATCTCTCAGGCGATTTAGCAGACGTTGGCGCACGGAGTCTGTCCGACTTTTATAGGGCCTAAACCCGTCCACGCACTCCTCAGTTAGTCAATATAAAGGGCCATTATTGAAGTTAACCCGGTGGATTAAGGTGATGTTTACGATGGCTGGTCAATCCACCCCTTTCCATTCACAGTGAATGTAAGTTTTCACACAAACGTTTGAGTAGTCCGACGGTGGCGCCCGCCTCATTATAATTCTAAAGAAATCCCGCCATGGCTTTTTTGACGGCTCTATTCATGCAAAGTGATCCCGACGACCTGGCCGTCTACTCACGGAACGAACTGGCTTCTCTGCCTCAGTTCATTGATGATTCACACTACCTAACCAATCATGCTGCCACTTTTCCCATGGAGGGAATGAATAAACAACTTCAGTCCACCGCCCCGTTGCTCTACAGATGGTGTGTATGATACTGAATGATGGCGACGTCCGTGTCGGCGGCGCGTGAAACTCAACGAACCGTTGTTAACCCATGATGATGATAGAGTATTGATAAGGGTACCGGTGGTACTCGGGATCGGTCAATTTCCGTAATAGATGTGTGGCTTTGCGTGAACGATGATATAGAGATAGTAAATGAGAGAGATGATTATCCAGATCGGCTCTACGCCTCCTGACGGCCGTGCATCTCGCCCGTGGTGAGGACTCAGTCGTATTCCACTAGGGCCGCGCTGTTACCGGATGGTGTCTCGACAAGTCTGAGATTATTTAAAAGGAACATAAATGACTATATGACGGAGTTAGATATTCTTTCGACGAGGGTCAGACCTATTTCTCCCCGACTACTCCGAAGAAGTTAAAGTTGTTGATGTAGAATGTTACAACGATAAAGGCATAAGTTTCTACTTCATGTACTTCCAAGTCTCCTGTTGTTTCCGGTTCTCCAGTTCGTTCGTCTAGACATTCTTCGGGCTGTCGCCGTAGCTCCTCCCTATCCCCGGACAAAATACTCTCTCCGTCGTCCTCTCCTTCCTCCGCCTATTCAACCGTCGGGTCGCCGTTCTTCAGCTTCAGCTGTTGTTCTCCGTCGGCTTACCACTAACCCAATCGACCAGCCGGCGTCATGCTTCCAGAAAGGGTTCTCCTTCATCGATTCCTCTTAATCTGATTCCAGAAAGGATAGGATCATTCTTCTACTTCCTGTAACATCGCTCACCTTCCAGAGATCACAGTCCCATACGCAGCCATCCAGTGATAGTCACCGTAAAGACGTCTTCTGCGAGAGTAAAGATTTTGAATAGTTTTGGACGTAAAAGGGATCTTCTGGAGGGACTTACAGCGTCGCAGCCGTCGTTCTCCAGATGGGGATAGGCTCTGGTGCTAATAATAACTTTCTCCTCTCCGTCTAGAAAGTCTCAGTCAAGTAGTAAGAGGGAAAGCATTATGACTCTTCTAGCCATGACTACCCGACAGATCTAGAGGCTCTCCTTCAGTACTTCTCCACGTCTTCGGTCCAAGTCCCATGACCGGAATGATTCTTTAGGTTCAAGACATAGTGAAAAGTCCCTCTCATATGTCCATTAATCCAAGACTGTTTATCGTGAGAATAAGTCAGTGGCTTCTCTCCTCGGCGAACTGATTCTAGACCGAACTCGTTCCTCTGGTGAAGTGAAATTGCCGCTTATAGTGGATCTTCCAAAAAAGATCTAAGTTTATTGATGTCTCTGATAACTCTATATCAAAGCCTAATGATAAAGTTATTTACTCCAAGACTGTAGTTAAGTTATCTGTTTCTGTGATAAAGAGAAGTCCGGCCCGTGCCAAGAAGTACTGAATCCCGAAGGTGCTGGATCTGATAATTGGATAAGGATTATCCTCTTGTGAATCAACTAATGTGATTCCATCACAGAAATTAGCCTAACCCACTGAATGCCTGGGGCCCCCCCTTTTTCCTACCCAGTGTTACTCCTCGGTCGCCACCGAAACGACTCACCATTATGGCTGATGCTACTCCGTGCGTTGCACAATCTAGTCACGGTACTTCAAGTCAGAGCGCACTATTGAATAATTGAGCCAAAGATTCTGATCTGATTGAGGATACGAAGTTAAGAGAAATTTCCCAAATATTCGGAGGCTCCTTATTCCCGATGTTGACTCGCTTTATATGACGGAGAGACTTTTGAAGATTACGTTACCACCCTATCTCCAGATGTTGCTTCACCTTTTTTGGCAGCTGTTTTGGATTCATTTTTCATCGGGATTGAAATGTGATTCTGCTACTCCTCAAGATTCTTCAACTTCGACATTGATTTGGCCGCAAAGCATTATAGAAAACGGGTAGTGGAGCCTATCATTCCTGTTACGACAGACTTAAGACTGACTATTGATAAGGTTCATAAGTCTATTTGGACTGATTATCAGAAGAAGACTCCCCTTCTCATATGGATTCCTGAGTCTTTTTCCCTTCAAGTGAGGAAGATAAAGAATTCTTCTCTATACCTTTGGTTCCTAGACATTGCTGGGATAAAATGAAATCTGCTGAGAAGACTTTATGCAAGAGCCAAGACCATGCCCTCGCATTTGGTGTTGAAGGTAGTTTCTTTCTAATAAACATAATGACCTGTCCAAGGTTTAATTCTGGAATAGGGCAAAGACGCCGATCTCCGCCATTTGGAACAGATCGCTCGTGATTGAATGAGAACTTCAAATGTAGCCAGCCTTGTTTTGTCTCTTAGCCACCTTATGAACGGGTTATTGGAGCCTAATGTAGAGCTGTCCAGTGAAGCCTTTGAGAGATGCCTTTATACTCTGAGAGATCTATCATCACGTTTCTGCCGAGCTTTCACGAAGATTGCTTACCAGTTAGTGCCTCTAAGAAGAAAGACGGCTGTTGATGGTTTGAATTTTACAGCCAAAGAATTCTCCTTAACGCTCCCAAAGGAAAGATCTCTTTGGAGGACAGGGGTCTAGTTTAGCTTCTCAGGAAGAAGCGTGTAAAGGCTAGCAGATAAAGCTGCCAATAGGTCCAATATAACAAGCCAATTCTCCCCCAAATATAGACCTTATAGTTACAGACCTTATGATTATGGCTAACCAACGCATAAGGTCCTCCGCCTCCAGATATGGTCCTGCCAAGAGAGGGAATAGAGGTTCCTTTCGGAAGTTGGAATATGACCCTTAATATAGCAAATCCAACTATAGAAGCTCTAGACAGTTCAGAAGCTAGTCTTCCTACTCCATAACGTAGAGGCGCCAGTCGTGGCGCGAGTAGGGGATGAAAAGTAAAATTGACTCCTACCTACCTTTGACGCCGGTGGGGGGGCGTATGAAGTTTTTCCTCCCGGCGTGACGATCGATAACCTCGGATCCATGGATTCTACAGACTATTTCAGAAGGTTAACATTTGGAGTTTACCGATCTTCCGCCAATGAAAGTCAGATTATGCAATACGCCTTGCCAAAAGAACTTAAGGGCTAGTATTAAAGAAGGAAGTGAACGAATTGCTAAGAAAAAAAGGCAATTTTTCCAATAAAGAAGAGTATGGAAGGCTTCTATTCGATTTTCTTCATGGCTCCGAAGAAAACAGGGAGACCTCAGCAGATCTATCATAAATCTACGCCTCTGAACAGATTTATTCGACCCAGACCATTTTTCAGGAATGGAAACCCTTACAGCGGTCATCAAAGAGTTGAAGCAGGGCTGGTTCGCGCGAAATTGGATTTTAAAAGACGCCTACTCCATGTTCCAGTTTTTTCCTCATCAAAATGGCTTCGCTTCAGATTCAACAACCAGTCTTATCAATTCCAGTTCTGCCATCGGATTTCAACTGCTCCCCTCCCTTTACAAGACTAGTAAAGCCAGTGGCAGAACATCTGAGAAGGAGGGCGTCCAAATTTTCGTCTATATCGGACAATTGGTTGATTGTGACCCAAGCAAATCAAGTAGTTGAAAGCAGTAACTGTGGTTATGAATACGGTGAAAGAGATGGGCTTTATGATAAAACCTCTAAAGAAATACAATCTTATTCCAAGCCAAGAAAAACCGGGTGCCTATGAGCGATTTTGGACTTGAAAAACAGCCAAAGCTTTTCCAACAGAAGAGAGAATTCAAGCACTTCGGGGCTTGTTATCCTGCTAATTATGAAGAGGAATTATCTCGGGCTCCTTCTATGGCTCGCTGCCTGCTTAGGGATGACGGGCAAGTTTGGTAGACCTTCTACCCTTCTGCAGATTGAGGGTGCGACTTCTCCAGCTACCAATCTCTGGAGTTATACAGAGACTACGTCACGATCTAAACCGTCAAAGACCGTTAAAGCCAAAGATTGCGAAGCACCTACGATGGTAAAGCAACACGAAGAATCTTATGGTGGTGGGAAAGAAGTTCCAGGAGGCTCCTCATCAAGTTATTATAACAACGATTACTTCGAAGACAGGAGGGGGAGCAACATGAGATGCCACAGAATAAAGGGAGTATGGTCCAAGATGATAAGGAGCTCCATATTAATGTCCTAGAGGTGCTAGCAGTCTACCACGCTCTAAAGCAGTTCAAACAATGATTTCTTGGGAAGTCAGTGAAAATCAGATAAGACAATTCCACTGTTGGTGCCTACATTAAATCACCAAGAAGGGACAAAGAGTATCCTAATGTGCAACCAACCATCCGCCTCCTCTCTTGGGGCCAGTATCATTTAATTAACCTCAAGGCGGAACATCTCCCAGGAGTCAAAAACTGTATCGCAGACAGTCTTTCAAGAGGAAAATCAGCCAGATGATAGCTTAATCGGAATCTACTGTGGAGCGGCATTTCAACAGCCGCAAATAGCACAGATGATTTTTCAAAAACATTTCACAGGCCCATGGTAGATCTGTTTACGAACAAGCAACAATCACCAACTCCCAACATACTGCAAGTGGATGAACGGACGAGAAAGCATGGTGTGAAGGATGCCTTACAATAGTTGGGGAACTGATTGCATTCGCCTTTCACCGATAACAATTCTGGCAAAGTACTGACCGAAGTTTCAGCAATCAAGGTCATGCAAGATGCTGCTTGTAGCCCCATTTTGGCCCACGTCAGGGTTGGTTTTTGAGGCTGGTCGTCGCATGCTGGAAGACCATTCCAGATGATTCCTTTAAGGCAAAATCGATTGGTGGACGGAAGAGAAACAGAAGAGTGTCGCTCCAAAAGACTAAAGTCTCTACACTTAACTGTGTGGCCTCTCTCATGCTCGCCTTAAACGAAGGGCTTTTCGAAGAAAGAAGAAGAGAAGCTGCCTCCACTGCGGCGGGAGCACGAAAGGGAAGGTCACCTCCATTATCTCATAGACCCGGACTTCGACGATTCAAGGCTGTGCAAGGAAAACATAAGGTGACCGCATACTGCCTCGGTCAGGAAACTTGTGCTAACTTCCTGACGTCTCTTTTTCAAAAAAATCTCCAACCTTTCGACTATTAGAAACTACCTGTCTGCCATTCTTACTATCCATGATAGCCCGGACATGATTAGAAAGATAAGGGTTTCTCGGATCTCATTAAGGAATGTTAAAATAAACGTCCAACTATTCGGAATCTCACTCCTTCTTGGGATCTTCAATTAGTCCCCTCCAATACGTAGATGGCGAGCCGTTTGAACCCTTGGACAAAGCCACTCTCCTTGACTTGACAAAAAAGACAGCATTCCTCCTTATGGCGTTCGACCAGAAGGTGTTCCGACATTCATGGGTTATCTACCGACAAAAATGTTATATGAGATTCTCGGCTTCACAAGTTAATCTTCTTCTCGTGCGGTTCATGGCTAAAAATCAGGACACCAGTTATGCACCCTCAACCATAGTACTCCAGAACTACCCAGTGTTACCGGTGATCCTGAGGATAAACCCTGGTGTCCACTCAGAGGTCTCCGACATTATTACCACTGCACTGCCTTTTTGAGGAAAATCTATGGATTCTTCAATTTCTGACCACCACTTTATAACTACAATAAAACCTTACAAACCTGCAACAAAACAAACATTATCACGATGGGTCACTTCCCTCATCTATGGATGCTTTAAAAGTGAAAGCTCTCACTGGACAGTAACATCGCCCTTAACCCTCATGCTCATGAGATAACGAAGTCAGGCAACATCTTGAGCTTTTCACTTGAGGAGGAACACTTCGGATATTATGGAAGCAGCAGGATGGAAGGACGCCTGACTACATTTCAAAAATTATTTAGATGAAGGACGTCCCCTACTAGTAACCAAACCGTGGCCAAAAAAACCATCATGACAGCAAAGAAGGCAGAGTAAGAGGAGGATGCCAGCATCATGGTATAATGATGCTCATAAGGTGAGGATTGCCGGTATTATAAACTTATCGGTACCTTGATTTGATGGTGTTTTATGATATACTATCATGTATATGTATATGGCTATACTATGGGGCAAAATTATTTAAGCTTCCATTAAAAGAACACAGGGCGAGAAACCCCGCTACTACTGAGACTACCGCCTCCACTTCCTCCATTATGACAATGTGGCAGTCATGCACTAGTGGTGGATATTTCGTAATGTAATAAATGGATGAAATAGAAATACTCACCAAAATTGTGAAGTTATTCTAATTTTGATTACATGTATACTTACGAATGATCAAACTAGTAACCTCATCCAGGCACTTCCCCGCAAGTGGAGCCTTGGGAAGTACAAAAATGAGCAAAGGCTATGTCGCCAGGGACGTCATATGGTTGGGGCGGCGTACCGATTGCTAGCGTGGGGGGGACCGCTTATAGGCGGGGGCGCACCGAAATTTTAATGTGGCAGTAGGGTTGTCTGATGGGCTTTATTTGAGCACAAAAAAATGCACTAGTTGGATCATTCGTAAGTTATACATGTATTAAAATAGAATATTTCACAATTTTGTGAGTGATCTTTTGGGGTATTACACTTCTCAGAAGGGAAATGCATGTTTCAGTCAACATTGGAAATGGAAATCCGGCTTCAGGTAGATGATTTATAAAACATAATGTGTTTGAATAATTTTTCGCCATTTAAAAAGTTGAAATCCTCAAAATCCCACCGCTTATAAGACGTGTTATTTGAAAGCCAATTTTTAACTCGGTAAGACTTGATGGAAAACACCTTTGTGGCTTATGGTGTTTCTTTGTTTCGTTGATTCTATAGTGTTTGAAGACGGGACTGAACGACAAGACATCTATAATTAGTTACAGTGTAGATGAAAAGAAACGTTAGGCAATATACCTGGCATGGCACACCGAGCTCATCCTAGATTTACAATAAATAAAGCATGTGATTAGTTAAAAAAATAAGCAAATATTTTTATTCTTGTTTTTCATAATAATAAAACAAAATGAAGGACCCTATTAGGAAGTAAAATAAGGAAAATTTTTTTTAAGATGTTGAAATCTATGTTTTGGTCTTCAAACGGTTATTTGTCACTTTGTTTTGGAGAAAGATTTCCCACCCCCAAAAAAAAAAACCAAAAAATACAAAGAGCTATGAACATTCCTATAAAGTTGTTTGATCCGGGTTCCTTTTTACAATGATTACCATTAACAGGGAGAAGAAATTGGGGAAGAGAGACCAGCTCACCTGGGATATTTGTCACGCACGGGCATTCTCATGTGCTTATTAATACAGGGCATGTTTTTACATTGAGTTGTTTGAAAACCTCCGGAAAACATTTCATAAATCATCGGCATGTTCTGCACGTTTTGCCAAAAAGGTTTTTAAATATATATTTGTAAAAGATGCCCAAAAAATTAAAAAATAAAAGAAAGGAAAAGCGAAAGAATAGGGAGGGAAAAGAGAAAGAAGAGGATGAAAGAAAAGAAGAAAGCGAAAAAAAGATTAAATTTCCACAAGTGCGTTGGAAAAACAAGTCCAAAAGAAGCGGACAAACAAGCCCAAAAAGAAAACCAAAAACTTTTAAAATTTTAAACTTGCTTCTCCGCCTAGCTTGCTGTCTTATTAAACAGGCCCATATAGACAAGCCTGTTGGGTTTTCTGTCGTGCATTTACTAAATTATATTTTTAAATTACGTAAAGACGACATTTGGTTTCATTAACTTCCATTTTATGTCGTGCATTACTAAAGTACTTTTTATACGTATAAAAAACGACATTTTGGTTTACTAACTTCCATTTTCTCCTTGGTTATTAACTTCCGTTTCTTTTTTTAAAACTGAAAGTATTTGCGTTCACTTCAAAATATGTATCAATGTTTTATTCTCCGTTATTAACCTTAGAATACACCCCTTATAACCTTTCAGTGATAAGGGGGTACGTTCATTTCAACGCCCACTGAAAAAAATTGCAGAAAAACAGACGAGGCCACCAATCTCAAGTTGGTAGCTGTTTGTACCCCACAATGACATCTCCTACCCCGGCCCATGCAGTTTCAAATAATTGCAATATGTTGTGATTGTCATTTGAGAAATGATCCCCTACCAAGCTATACCCTATTTACCAAATGAAACAAAAACAACAAAACCAAAAGCCTGATCGATTTGGCATGCTTCCTAATTTCGAACAGCATCACTATCAGTGATATGCAAATTGAAAATTAAAAAAAAAAAAATCGATTTTTGCATGTCTGTAACAAGTTACAGTATGTCCTAACATACCTGCAAATCATATAAGACTAGAAGGAAACAATTAAAGACAACATCGGATATTCTAGTCATTACTCTCTGTGGACACTTAATTACAACACTTCTTTTGAATAATGACGTTTTTTTTCCTTTTCTGTAATTTTCAGTTGGAAAACGTAACTTATGAAAACTTCTAACAACATATCAGCACTTTGAAATTATTCCTGCAAATTTTTCTTTTTTTAATAACAAATTATAATACTTAGGTCAATGGTTCAAAATAAAAAAAAAAACTTCTGCCTATGAAACCCCACAGAAAAAAGGATATTATAAAATTTAGCACTTCCTTGTTTGTATTGATGGAAAAAAAACATGTGTTAAACAACATGGCTGAGCGTCAGTCAGTCGCGTTAATCAGCGTAACGGATAGCAAAAGCGGAACACGAAACGATGCGCCCAAGTGACCACTAACTAAGCGTTCAGTTCATGAATAATCATTGGAGGACATTTTCCTCCCACAGCTAATACAGGGGGATAGGAGGGGCTTAGTGCGCAACCAAGTGCGTCGTGCTTCGTTCGATTGGCTACGGGCCGATTGCGCTTCGCGCTTATAATATCTATGGATAGGTAGCGCAATAGCGCCCTCCTATCGTTAACACTTACCTGTGATCAAGGGATCGAGATCGCGATCAAACATGTTGCGCAAGGTATTATAAAATGCTGCCCTTGTACATAGGAGGTGTGATAGTCGTGGAAAAAGACTCGTACCCGGGTTGCGCCAGATGTTGATGTCGATTTGAATTCACTGTTGCTGTTAGGATGGCGTGCCCAACCCCCCATATTCTTTAGTGCTTTTAAATAAACTCACACCTAACTTGTAATTCTTACAGGTAATAGCGATGATCATAACAAGCCAACACTAGTTACAGGATTAAAGGGACAACGTGTAGTTAGTGTGGCGTGTGGTAGCAGTGACGGTCAGACGTTAGCGGTTACTGATGAAGGTAAAGTGTTGTTTTGGTGTCAGAGGCAATACATTTACAATGCTCAAATCACAATTTATACCATTCCGTATAAATTGCATGATTAGCAAGCTGTATATTAGGTATGTGTCATTCAGATTTTAACATAGCCACTGTGAGAAGGCACTCAGTTGAAGATGCACGGTTCATTTAGCACAAATTTGGTCTTTTTAAAGCAGTTAGGCCATAGGGAACTGCTGATGACTTTGCTGATCACTTTGAATGTCAGATTTTGCTTCAAAAGAGGTATTTTTTGTTGGAGTCGTAACTTCTGAAAGAAACTTGAGGTTGTCACTGGACTGATTCAGAGATGCAACTTTTTCAGAAATTTCTGGATTTCTGGCCATTAATTAAAAAAAGTTCCAGAAATGTAATTTTTTTTTTACTTTTAATTTCTGAGATCAATGTGTTAATGATAAAGGTAGAACTGCGTCCAAAACTAAGTTTTAAGTACAAATTTATTTTATAGAGGGGTCTTATAAACACTAAAATCTTGTAAGAAAATATGTTCCTTAGAGCTTCACTGGATGCTACACTAAAATTTGGCTTTGCCATCAGTTCAAATTTTGGATTTTCAGGAAATAAAACTACTCCATTACATCTCTGCTGATTTTAGCGCTGGCTCTATGTCATGTCATTTTCCAGCTATTGGTAAAGGCAAAAGGAAGTTCGTCAATTTTGGTGCCAGTAAAGCCTCAAATACCCTTGACTGTCGGTTGGTCAGCTTGAGTGATGGTTGCTGCCAACCAGTGCCGACTAGTGTAGTGACATCCCTGAACTAATAAGATAGTATAACATCGACTTTATTGAAAAGCGAGCAGCAATAAAGCAAGCAAAATACAATAAAGAAGTTCAAGCTATGCCAAATGTATGTATATTTTGTATACTGACTGTACAGTGCAGAAAATACTACAATTAAAGCACAAGGTTCATCTGTATTAAATCATCAAATTATATCCTCTATACACCTGCAAATTCACACCCTAAAATATTTCTTTTCTGTTCTTGGCAGGTGCAATATATTCTTGGGGCAATGGGGATTATGGCAAGCTGGGGCGAGGGGGAAGCGACGGGTGCAAAACACCCAAGCTAGTCGACAAACTTCAGGGACAGAACATTACTAAAGTGACCTGTGGCACACATTTCTCAGCAGCTCTTGGTGATACAGGGGTAGTGTGGACGTGGTAAGTACCTACTCTGTGTTGTTGGCTAAATTACTTTAAATTAATTGCATCCTTGTGGAGGAATGACGAACGTCATTGCTTCTTGTTGATTATGTTTCCTATACCAAACCAAAGGGCAATGTGATCCTTTTATATTCTCAATTTCCAGGGAAGGATATTATTAATGTCAACATGTTTTTGGGTATAAAAAATTATGGTGTCTCACTCAAAGCATAAACTTATATTTGTGACTTCTGTTTGGGATTGAATGCCAAGTTGATAGGAATCATGTTGAACAGTAGAGCTGATTTTGGTTTAAAGGGGTAACTACTAAACATATGCCTCAAACTATAGGTCCAAAACTTAGGCCTTTATCTTGAGTTGCCTACCTTGCATTGTGGCTACGATATTATGCCCAATTTATTCACAGAAATTATTATATATTTGGTCAAAATTGAAGGAAATGTTATGTTAAATTTTCAGACAGTAGGCCTAAGCATTTTTTAGGAGTCAGAAATTTTTTGCTACGAAAATGTTTAATCAAATTTGGCAATGTTATACATAATTTTGCCCAATGGAATTAATTGTGATGCATGATTGCAAACTTTTGAATCCCTTTGCAAGAAATTGGTGTTAATTAAACGGATTTTATTTTATGAAAACTCAAGGTTTTTAAATCAAGCAGTATAATTGATTCTCAGAGTTAATTAAATGCCACAGAGTGAGTGGTATAATGTTTTGGGAGCGGCAACTGGATGGGGACACCACCCCAAGGGGGGGGGGGGGGGGGGGAACCAAGACGTCAGAACAGGGTTACTGTGCGGTTAGTGAAATGTATTCTACTCAGGCAGCTATTACATCTTTAAGGCAGATTAGGGCTGAGTCGGTCACCTAGGTCCCCCCCATCGGAATCTGGACTTCATCCGAGTACTTGTTTAAGGGGAAGTTTTTTTTAACATCAGGGAGCTATTGCACCCTTATGCACGTGACTAATGATATTTGAATCTGAAAGGGCTTAGAGGCGAATAGCATAAGGCGCTATAATAAATCTCTGCTATTATTATTCTTAATTTATATTATTATTGGTCACCTAAGACACCTTCTTCAAGGCCAAGGCATAAAATGTGTAGTTTGTGCTGTCAGAGGGAGGTATTTACATCAGGCAGCTATTTCATTGTTTTGCAGATAAGACTTCCTTGCATTCACAGATGAGTTGTTTGTCAATCCTGTCAATGCTACAATCATTGGAATACTGGATTCCATATCCAGTATTCCAAGACCATATGATATCAATGAGAATGTCGCCATAAGTCATTGAAAAACGCAACTTCATAACTTGCCCTCCCTTCCCCGACCCCATCAATCAGTTTTGGGTAACTTGGTACTCATGCTGTTGACATGATTAACATCAACTTAGTACTGGGAAAAGGGGATGTTTCTAATTTTAATGTTAAAAAAACAAAAATTACCTGGAAAAATTGTAAATTGTAACTGTTCTAATGTTAATCATGATGTGTAGTTTTATCAAACAAGAAGGTATTCTATTTAGATGTTGAAAATGGAAATGTAGCCATAAAATGTGTATAATCTGACACTCTGCATGACACATCTTGATATATGGAGTTCCACTTTTGAGTGTATTCTACTATAATTTTTTAATCACAGGGGTAAAGGTGATGGTCACAGGTTAGGCCATGCCTCAGAAGAACATCAAAGACAACCCAAGGTAGTGGAAGCAATACGCGGCAAGAAGGTTGTAGACATCCAGGCAGGCTGTCGACATGTTCTAGTACTGACAGACTCTGGTGAAGTTTATGGTTGGGGAAGCAATGATAGGGGTCAGCTGGGAGAAGTGATTGCTGAGCCCAAGTCTGAGCCTGTGATGGTGTCAGCCCTGGAGGGAAAGAGTATATGTGGGATAGCTTGTGGTGTATCACAGGTATGTACATGAGGTTGACATTCCTACCTATCAAAATTCAAAGGACATAGCAAGAACCATTATGAAGATCTGTGTTATTAGTGTGTTGTCTTTACACAAAATGTTGGGTTATAGTTGAAACATTAAAAAAAATTGTAACCACAAGCAGAGATTTTGATGAAGTTGTAGCCAAAGGATATATCCCAAAACAGCAGCCAATAGACCTTTTCAAAAGGAAGTTTACTGAACATGATGACCCCGATAAGCGCTCTAACGGGTCATCCCACGCAACTGTTGGGCGCAGCACTTGCGCGCATTTCGCCTTCGCGTAAAGCACATCACTGGCAAGCTCTAGTGTATTTGTATTGTATTTTGCTCAGAATGTTTCCGATGTTCATTTGAAAACGTCTGTTGGTAGAAAGAAACGTATGGCTCTTTTTGCAAGTAAAAATAAAATTATTTTGATAATTTGTGTAAAGTTTGAGTTGTTGGCAAAATGTGAAAGCATCCAAATTTTTGTGTGCTGTGAATAAGAACTCTGTATTTGACAAAGTTATAAAAAAATTAAGTGATTTTTTTTTACATGCACTGCATTAATCATGATGTGACCATTGCTATTGCATGGCTATTAAATACCCCATGTAGGAGGCATACACTCAAATCAAGTTGTGTGCCTTTCTTGGAGGGTATATGGAATATATCTGGAATGGTCTAAATTTAAACAGGTTCTTTCATCCTAATTTTCCATAGTCTGTAACAGTGTTGCTCACACTCTATATATCTGCGGACTCCTGTTTTCCCACTCCTTTTGTTATTGAAACCTTTAGTTATATTTCCTGCATAGACTTTAATGGTAATTGTTAAAGCTTTTAAAACACCTTATCACCCACTCCGTCATCCCTGAGCTTAAAGGTGCTATTTTAAGGCAAAAATATCCGGTAAATAACCAAATTGAGATCAGGTTTTCCAGTTTATGGTTGTTCTGTAGACGTGAATTAGAGCAATAGAAAAAGAAACTTGGCTATCAGACTTTAAGCCTAATGTGGATTTGGCTGCTGGAATTTAATTAGGTGGTGAAGCTCGTTTTCTGTAAGGAAAGTGAAGCCCAAAAATATAGAGTGTGTATCTTTACGGCCCCCCCAACCAAAAAAAATTAAAAAAAGGGGGATAATGATATCTGGCATTGAGAAAGTTATGATTAAAGGTGACAACATAGTGATCTTCAGTCATCCATATTTCTGTGATATGTAGTAGTTCATATAGATCAACACTCAATAGATTCCCAAACATTTTATTGATTACAGAAATAACTAATGTAAAAACAAAGGTGATTTGTATATGCTTATATTTCAATAGAATATATACATGGGCTGGAATTTCCTAATGGCTCTTAGGAAATAGACATTTTCAAAATTTTTGCTACCAAGGAAACCAGTTTCTCAGATGCGATATTTTTGATAGAAAGCGTTACACCAGTGCCAAAGTCAGACTTTTCACATTTTTGGAACACCTGTTATTTCAAATCTCTGTTGAACACTAATAATAATTAATATTTATTTGGCCCACAGAAAATAATCATTTACCACTTGAACGATTTCCTTTACACCAATGTGACTGAAATATATGGATTCCCTTAGAGAAGGGATGCACCACCAAATTACAATAATAACACCCCTATAAAAGAAATGGGCTCGACCAGTGACCCAGGTCACACCCTGTCGACCTAGCTCTTCCTCAATTCCGTTTTGGCCGCCCGTCAGAACGGACGCATGTTACCGCAGCTCTGGCATTATAGCAGCCAAAATAACTGAAGATTTTGCTACGGCAAAAGTTGTCTTCTCATGCGGAATACTCCTAATACTATACCATATCGATGTGGAATATATAATGGATTATATACTGGATTATTAACGTCATTGACGGAATAAAAGGAGACTTTACACAGTCGGACGAGGCTCGTTTTGTATCCTTTTTGCCGCCATTGCGGTCATGTGATCTGTATAGCGGGAGGTAAACAAGGTAAACAAAGGCACCTTTGACACGTGGTGCTGCTTTGACTGCCTTTGACTATATGGGTGAGTTTTGTTATGTATCTTGTTATCGGGCTGGCTCGCTAACAATTACTTGGTCTGGTGTGCGTATTATTTTATTATATGCTTGTGGTATACTTAATAAAATATGTGAAAACTGTGTGAAAAATTTCTTTAACCGTTCGTGACTCAGTTAACGAGTTGGTTTTTGTGTCTGACGTTGGTACCGGGAAGAGAACCTCCACGGCACGGTGGTTATTTTTCTTTACGGATTTTATTGCGCACGCTATTCCATCTAGAACTCACGCTCACACCCGTTTCATATGGCGCACAATTGCGTTCGCTGCCATGCCTCCAGTTGAGTGGGACCCCCATCCTTTAGTTGTCGAACACAGGCAATGTTCCCGCACAGACCGGTGCGCCTCTTTCTGTCTCGGAATACGGAGTTCAAGTGGGGCAACCATCGAACATGGGGACGCCGCTCGTGTTGCTGTTCACGGGAAGGGGGGGGGGGAAAATATTTTTATGGGGGGGTGGTGGTGATCGGGCTCCGTCCGGGGTGAGTCCAAGGCAGCCGCTGCTGCTCTGGGTGCTCCAAAGGTGAGGTAGCTTCAGCTGCTTCGCGAAGCGCTGATGGGATGGCTTCGGGCCGTCTCCTGGGCGTATCATCGGCCGATGGCTCGCCTGGTCAGCCCTAAGGGGCGCTCCGGTGCAGGCTGGGCCGCGGTTGGCGCGGACTGCGCTGCCAACCCCCCAGGGGGTTGGGGCTGCGGGACATTCGTGTGGGTGAGTGGTTGATGGTGGGCCCAGGTCGCCCGGGTGATCCTCGCCGTGATGTCCACACTAACGGGGTTGCGGCCCCGGTGTCTTCGGGCGCTTCTACCGCGACCACGGTAGCCATCACTTTCGGGGTATGTTCCGGCAAACCCTGGGGCGGTGGGCATTCGGTATCCCTGGCGGGACGCCGCGGTGTGGCTTTCTCGCTACACCCCGGATGGTCTAGCTTGATAGTCATTGCAGTGCCTCCTCAGTCGACGCCGCATGCTGCTCCGGGCCCTTCTGGGCTTGGGGTAGCGAGTGGCGCTAGCTGGCTTGCGTCTCGCAGGACCCCCAGTGAATAGGCGGGCTCCGGCCTCTCGTGCGGGTACGCCTGCTGTGGGTGCTTAATGATGGTCCGCCGGCCCATCTGCTCCGCGGCGGGTCCGCCTTTGGGGGGGTACCCGGTGGGGGCCCCGGCCACTGGCGTCTGCGGGGAGCCTTCTTGCCTACCCCGGATGCGGGACACAGTACCCGCTGCAGCCTACCTTCTCAGGGTACGCTGCGTCCCCGTACATGGCCTACCCACCCCAGTCGAACTGGACTGCTGGGGTGGTTCAGTCTGGTATTGGTCTTCGACGGGGCTCCCGCTTGAGGAGCCCCTCCAGGCTATGGCCACTCCGCGCCTCCTGCCGTCGGCTGCCCAGCCGCAGGCACAGGTGCTGTGGGGCTGCATATGACCCGCTGTCGAAGGGGGCATTGCCGCCACTGCTGACAGCAGTTTGTCTCCTTCCTATTGAGCCAGTCAAGCTGGGCGGTACAGATGGTTACCGGGGCCTGGGGCAGGGCGGTCTACCCTTCCCCTACCCTTCGGCTTCCGTGCCTGGGACTGGGGTGCGTCCCCACACCTTCTCGGCCTGTGCCCTCGTCGGGGTCGGGCTGGGTGCAGTCGAACCTATGGGCTCCATGTCGGCCCCCAGACTATGCAAGTTGGTTTGGTTCCATGCGGGAGGTCCCCTGGTGTCGCGCCCCAGGTGGCGACGCCTGGCCCTCGACTTCGTCGCCGTTCGTGCACCTCCTCTCAGGACCTACCGGCCGCAGACTTCAGATGTGGTGAGGACAGCGCCGGCGGGGTTGGACTCAGACTCGGATGGGGCGTTCACCTTGTGACACTCCTTCGCAGCTTCGACGTCCGCGGCAGCTTCGGAAGCAGGAGAGGTGGATTCTCTTCAGCGTGCACCCCTCATGTGGCCTGCTGCGCAGGGCGGGCCGAGGTATCTTGGCATGTCTGCACGCCTGTGCGGCGTGCCGAGGAGGGACAGCTCAATCTGGGCGTCCCTTAATCCTCCCTCCGGAACGGCGTCCAGCGTTGTCGCTTCCCACCGACGTTGGGTCTTCTGTGGAAGCGCTCCAAGGAGGTTACTCAGAAGCTATCGTACCCGGTGAAAAACCCTTATTCGGCCCCAGGTCGTGAAGGAATGCGAGGGGACTAGGACTGCCTTCCGAGAGACTCCGGACCAGTGATCTTGACCATAGCAGCCAGTTGCCAACAGCAAGGGGCTCCGGCTGGCTTCTCCCCCTTGGGAGGACCAGCATGAGGCACCCTAGACCTGGCGGTGAACTCTGGTATAAGACTAGGCGCTTTCTCAATGGTCCTCGCCCACGATCTCAGATCCTCGTGGGCGAGGGGGAGCTTTCTACCCGTGAAGCCTCAGATGCCTTGACGGTCCTAGCCTCGCTAGAGAATCGGCAGACAGAGGCTTTCAATGTCTTGGCGTGGCGCAGGAGCTTCTTGCGACGCGAGAACGCCTGCTCACACTTCGCACCTTGAGTTCCGATATGCATCGGAAATTTCCAAGACCAAGCACGAGTCGCGGAGTCCTCTTCGTGAGGTTCGTTCGGTGACTACTGCTTGCGTCGGCGGAAGCTGTGGATCGGGAGAAGGCGCTCAAGGATGCCCAGGCGAAGATCTCCTCCGGGGATCTTCGGCTAAGAAGAGAAGAAGCGCTCTCGCTCTGTCTTCTACAGCCTTTCCGCCAAGCAGGCGAAGCCGACATCGCCTCAGCAACCCAAGAAGCACGAGCTCCGGCCACTTCTACTCAGAAGTCCGGGGGCAGCCGAATACGCGCCCCCTCCCAACAAAAGCAAGGCGCTGGGAAGGGAAGAAGTCTTCGTCCTGAGGGCACGGCGGCTGCGGGATCTCTCCTTCGGGAGGGGACCTTACCACCTCTACGTGGGGCGCCGCTTAAGGTCTTACGCGCGGGAATGGCCAGCAATTGCACCCGCGCCTTTGGTGCTGAGTGTGGTGGACCGGGGGTACCGTATAGAGTTCGCCGCGGAACCCCCGCCGACTTCCCACCCGAGATCCACCCCCCCGTCCGGGGGAAACGAAGAATCAACTTCTTATGGAGGGTCTCGGCGGGCTCTGGCGAAGGGGTGCCATCTCCCCAGGCGACCCTCCCTTCACCCCGGGGAGGGGGTTTGGTCGACGTTCTTCTTGGCCCCCAAGAAGACCGGGGATGGCGTCCCATCCTGAAACCTAAAGCTCTTGAATCTAGTATATCAAGGCGAAGAAGTTCAGGATGGAAACCCTCGAGTCGATCATGCGATGTCCCTTGAAGGGGAGCTGGGCGGCGTCTTTGGATCTGAAGACGCCTACCTACACGTCACAGTCGCCAAAACAGACCGTCGTTGGCTCAGATTCCAAATCCGGGGCCAGTCGTACTAGTGGACCGGTATCCCCTTCGGACTTTCAACCTCTCCCAGGGTCTTCACGAGGGTGACCCGGGAGGTGGGCGCATTCCTCAGGCGTCAGGGGGTTTCAACTCGCCTGTATCGGATGAGACATGGTTTGATCTACGGTCCGTCGCCCCAGGCGACGGCCGATATGGTCAGCCCGTATGTTCAGGTAGTGCAGAGGTTGGGCTTAATTGTCAACTTCCACAAATCGAGCCTTACCCCCACTCAGGACCTGAGGTATCTAGGTGCACGGCTGCAATTGCTTCCCAGCATTGCAGAAGAAGACCGAACGGGCCGAAGCGGTGGATGTCGTTGTACCAGACGGCGACGCCATGGCGCTGCCTTAAGCAAAGGCCCCGCTCGAGACTGCTTCGCCTTCTAGGTTGTTGGCCAGTCTCGTCGACCTGGTCCGTTTACTGTCGCTTCATATGAGCGATATGCTTTAAATGCACCTCGGGCGGCACTACAGGCCGATCAAGCACCCAGAATCCCGTCTGAGCCCTATCAATGCTGGGATCCGGGAAACAACTGCATGGTGGTTCACCGCCCCAATTGACTCAGGGAATCTCTTTACGGCGCCTCCAGTCGATGTTGTCTTCAGACGGAAGCGTAGACAGTCGGTGGGGGGGTTCACCATAGACCTCACTACCTCGGGGACGTGGTCCCAGAGCGAGGCCCAGGCCCATGTAAATCGCCTCAAAGTGGGCAGTAGAACGAACTCTGATCCAATTCGAGGCGATCCGGGCCAACTCCAGTGTCCTAGTACAGTAGGACAATCCACCGTGGTGGCCTACATCAACAGGCAGGGGGGACTCGGTCCCGGCCTCGTGTCTCGACGCCATGCGTACCATAGCGTGGTGTCGGGTCGGGCCATCACGATGTCCGCAGTACACATTCTGGGGGCCGTAACTTTCTTGCCGACGATCTTCACGCGGCACCCAGGACGATGTGCCTCGGAAGGATACTGCAACCGAGGTGTCGTGCGGGAGATCTTCGAGGGGTTATATGTTCCTCAGAACGACCTGTTCGCCTCGAAACCTGAGTCAGCAGCTCCCTCTGTACTGCACCGGGGTGCGTACGCAGTCAAGGCTCTGGCGATGGGATTGGACGGGAATCACGGCCTATGCCTTCCCACCATTTCCGATTCTACATCGTGTAGTTTCGAAAAATGGGCGGGAGGCATGCCGGTCATCCTCATCGCTCCTTCGGCCAGAAAAACACCTTTAGTTTCGTCCAATGGTGGATCGCTTGGCGGCTCTGCCGCTGCGTCTGCCAATCCATCCGGATCTAGTATCCATTCAGCGAAGCGAGGGAGCGCAAGTCTGTCGCTGGAGCAAACTAGAATTGCTGTGTGGCCACTATCCGGCAGCGATGCCGAAGATTCTGGCTTTTCGCAGAGGGCTGCCTCGATCATATCGGCGGGAAGAAGGAAATCCACAATGGACGCTTACTCTAAGCGTCATGGACCCTACTTCCACTGGTTTGAGCGACGAGAGGTGTCTCCGACTTGGGCGTCTGTAGCCTTTGGATAGCGGATTCTCACTGATCGCTTTGATAGCGGACTGAAACTTCGACTGTCAGAAATTACAAGTCCGCTATCTTAGCGGATACCATAGAGTTCGTGACGGATTCTACCATTAATGACGAGTGGCTTCGATCCGTCTCTTCTAGAGGGGATGTTTAATACACGAACTCCGACAAGGAAGACGGTCCCACCTGGGACCTTAATACTGTCCTTAGGCGAGTTAGTGATAGCCCCCACCCGTGATTCGAAACCAATGGCTGAGGCCAGCATAAAACATGTCACATTAAGACTAGTCTTCCTGGTCGCTCTCGCCTTTTCGGGAGAGACGATGCTCGGAGACAAGAATATCTCTATGTCGGCGTCAAATCTCTCTGGGGACAGGGTGTCAAATGTCTTCAGGCAGGAGATTTTTCTGGCAAAGAAGAGTCATCCTAATTCCGACACTCACCAATTATCTTAGCCCGAATTGCATGTCACTCTTCGGGGCGGGAAGATCGCCTGTGTTGTCCCGTTCGTGCCCTTGGAGTATACAAACGTAAAACTATCCGGATCAGGGGCCGAACGACTCGTTGTTCTTACACACGCTTCCCCCCACGGGTCGCGTCGAAAAGAGACAAGTGCTAGATGGATTAGCGCGGAATTAACTATTCCAACGCGGTGATAGGAGCTTCCCAAGTCGAGCCCATTTTTCGTAATATCACTTCGTCATGGGCCTATAACCGCGGGAATCAGCATTGCTGAAATGTGCGAGGCTATGTCGTGGAGGGCTCCCACAATTTTCGTCGGGTTGTACTAAAGAAACGTACAAACTCCCAAGAGAACGTTGCGAAGGCCATGCTGCAGAAACAAAAACTAAATTAAAACCTCACTATAATAAGTCTCAACATACCGGTGCCGACTGTGAGTCGCCCGGAGTTATTTCAGTTTGTAGGGTGAGCATCTATGTCTCCGATTTTTATGTTAGTGCCTTTATGCTTTTAACATATGTTACTTATGTAGTGGGGTTCGCCTTGGGCTGCCAGTCTGTGGCTGCTCTGAGATATCATGCTCCACCTCCGACTGAGTGGAGTGTGGTGTTGATTGAAATTATTCATTCAACGGGGGTTTGTATGCATATATTTCAGTCAAAACTGGTGTAAAGGAATCAGTTCAGTGTAATGTTTAGTCAAACACATTATGTTTTATAAATATTTAACTGAAGCTGTTCTTTCCAAGTTGACTTCCACTCCAGCCCGCCAACAGGGCATGATATATACGCGCGGCCGTGTGGTGGGCTTGAGCCAAAACGGAAGTTAAGGAAAGAGCTTAGGTGCGGGTGTGACTGGTCACTGGTCGAGCCCAGTTCTCTTTTAGGCGGTCGTTATTTGGGTAATTTGGGGCATTCACTTCTCAGAAGGGAAATGCATATATTTCATGTCAACTGGAAAGGAAATCAGGCTTCAGTTAAATGTTATTAACACATAATGTGTTTTGAATAATATATGCTACAACCATATATTATATTGAGACAAAGTGACTCAGGAAAGAAATATGGGCTTTAATAAGCCTAAAGCACTAGTAGTGCATTTCTTTCCTACATACATACAGTATAAAAAACACCTTTCATGCTGTCAGAAACAGGTTTATCAGAAATTTAACAACATGCACCCACATATTCATGTATTTTAATCTTGTTAAGGTGCTAATTTTTGAAAAAAAACACCACCCACCAAACATGCAAACCTAGGGTGGAGAATTCTTATAAAGTATACTTGGTAATCTGTTTGATCCCATCATTGGCAAGATCGAAGTTTAACCTCCTGCATCAGAACACTTAACACACTAAAAGGAAAGAATGCAAATGCATGTTCATACCAAAAGGTTTTGAGTGGGGAAGACACAGTATGATTTGTGTGTCCTATGGTGGAGGGGTGTTTTAAACAGTGGTATACACTTCCGGTTAAAATTTCTTAGTGTGGCAGTTACGTCTGTTCATACTTGTTATTCCATTGAAACACGGGTTTAGGTGGGGATATATTTGATCTGGATCTGAATTGGTACTGGGGCACATCACTCCAGGTGGAACATGCATTGTTATTTTGTTTGATCAGTGTTTTTCAGTAAGCCCTGTACTGCCTGTGCTTCTCTTTGCCAAAGCAAACAGTAAACAAAAATTGTGACGTAATACAAGTAGGTATTTACAAAAAACAAATACACACCCATTTTTAAAGCGAATGTGTTGAATGGATCTGTAAAATGGTGTGTGATTGGGTCATTAATGTTTATACCCTTAGCAGAGTTACTGCTTGGCACATCAGTGGCCAACTGGTCTATGGCTTAAAGTCCATTCGTTCCCATGTTACCAGGCACCATTTGAGCACTGGATGACCTCCTACAGAGAGTGTGTGAGGGTCTGGATGTCCTAGTGCTGGCCGCTCCGCAAGAGAAAGATGTATGGCTGTGCTGGTTAAACCTATTAGACTACAGTAAGACAATATATAAAGATCATGATGTATTGGTCCTGTAAAATTTAGAAAATTAATTTAGATCCATGATGCTGAGTATTTGTAATAATCACTATGTATATTTATCCTTGTTTGTCTCTTTTTGGAATGTAAATGTATTATTTGGGCAGGGCTGGGGGCACTTCTCACCTGGACAAAAAAAATCTCCTATCCAAGAGTTGACCCTCTAGTCGATAAAGTTACGAGTTTAGGCAAAACAAGCTTACTGATATTTTATAGAAAGCAATGATATTACTAAATTTTATTTTGCAAAGGAGGATTTTGAAGTGATCTTCTTTTCTTCATTGCCTTACAAACCTTGGCTTTTCCTTACACATTTAGCATGGCAGCCATTATCTCAAGGAGAAGACACAGAGAAGCTAGGCCTTGGTCCGGCGCTCTCCTGCTTTCCAATCTCAAGCAGCGAGTAGTAGACTTAGCCACATGCAGGCGTTATAGCTACATACGACAGCTTGCTCACGCACACACTGCAGACCTGCTGGTCTATGCTGTTACCTACGGCTGAGGAGAGTGCTAAGGCTATTGTCACACTGCTCCCAGTGGGGTAAGTTCAAGTTGTAAACCAGCATGTCCTTTGGAGTCGATTCTCAGCCTAAGTAATGCTGAGGTTGTCTCTTAAAGGTACTATCATGGATTTGCTAAATCAGAAAATAGAAAATTGTCCAAAAATCAGATTTTGATGTTTTTAACAATATACTGTATCCTAAAACATCCCTGCAAGCAATAAGATCAAAGGCCACATATAAAGAGCAAAATTGATATTTGTCATTTTGTCGTATGGACACTTACAAACCGTAATTGAATGGGATCATATCTTTGAATACTGCCATTTTCTTTCGTCAACTTTTCAGTTTGAAAAAATAACTTATGAGAATTCTACCGACTTCTCCTTCCCTTTTAAGCTATTCCTGGCAAATTTGAAATATTTGACTCTGTTCCAGTGGATCACTATATGTCATTAAACACAGTTTGGGCATTGAAACAATGCGAAACATGCTGTGATGTTGACAACATTTGATTTTCAACTTCAGTCAATTCATGACTAAACATTATTACTAAAGATACTGGAGCGCAACTTTCATGAAAAGTGGCCCAAGAGAAAATTTTACATGTTTTTGCTTAACAACCTCATAATTGTGAACAACTGTTCTATCACCTGGGTAATTTTCTCATTATCTAAATTTTCCATTTAATCCAAAAAATAAGTAAAATTATCAAAAAAGTAACTTTGTGGGATACCCTGCCTAATAAGTTTTTTCTAAATTTGATAAAATAACCATATTCTGATTTGTCTCGTAGGTGGGAAAGTGGTCCATGACCCCAGGTCTACGCTTCATATGGACCTTCTGGTAGGTAGTCTCATGGCAGATGGTGGGCTGGAAAGCGCCCTCTATGCAGCAATCAGGGCTGAGGTCCGCGAGATGGAAAGCCTGAAGGAGAAAGACATTGCCGAACTCCCCATAAGTGAATGAGAGGGAGCGGTCAGAGGACGGTGCCAAGTATAGGAAGGCAGACATCAGAGATGAGATTTACACCAGTATCCATTGCTCAGCTGTTACGCATTGTTGAGGTAAAGCTGGAAAGTTTTAATCCGCTACCGTCACACTCCTTTGGCTGCAACCTTAGGTATTTCACTTGCATGTTATTGTGGTGTTGCCAAGGGTGCATTTTCAGTATGGTTGGAGCATGGACCAAAACACAGTACTTAGGGGGTATCATGGGTGAAAGTAGGTGTGATAAGCTGGGGAATGAGAAAAGCTAATGAAGGTACTGGCGAAGAACGTGAATAGAAGAGCGGGGAATGTACAAGCGGGTAGAGGGCAAGGGGAGGGGAGGGGCCGATGAGGGGCAACGATAGAAGGGACAGTGAATAAGAAAAATTAAAGAAAAAACGAACAAAAAAAATAAAAAATAATAGAGAGGAGGACAAACACCCACTAGTTTCAAGACCTCCTCACGTTGCCGCCTTTTGTTATTAAACCTCACCCACCGTCCAATTTACCGGCTTAAGGTGATGCGATAATTGCCCTCTAAGCAGGAGGGAAAGCGTTCTTCGGAAAGTGTCGTCGTGCATACTGGTTAGGAATTTCCTTTAACATTTTGAGCAATTTTCAGCCAAGCGGCAAGAAAACATGGTATAAAATCTATACTACGACAACATAGGTATTAAAAATTGAAACTGTAGTGGCAATACAAATACTTTTAGAAATTTGATCATAATACTGTTTTGGGGAGAAGGTTTTGAAAGATGTTTTCTATAGTTTGAAGATGCTGAGATCATAATTTTTGTGAACACGCTGGGGAAATGTGGGGAACAATGGGTGGATGGGGATTTAGCAAAGGTAAATTGAAATGCATTCAATGTACACCCATACATGGTCCGTTATAATGATAAAAATGGTAGGGGTCAGCCGTAACCGGATTTTTTTAGGGGGATGACTTTTTACCCTAAGATTCGCCGGGGGGGGGGGGGGGGGGGGGGGGGGGGGGGCGAATTGGCTCGCCGGGGGTGGGGGGGCGATTTAGGCAAGAGTGATACCTTTCTACCCGAAATGTTAACCTATTTCAAACCAAAAACCACAAACCATACTTTGTTGTCCTTTTTAGCCCCTTTGTTTCATTTTTTTGGTGGGGGGGTTTCTTTTAAGTGGGGTCGCCCTCTCGCCCGCTGATTACGCTTGGGTATAGTTTGTCTAGCTTACGACCTTAGGTTTAACAGGTTCAAAGTAGAAGATTCAGCTATTTCGAAATATAGATTGTTTGTGTAGTAAATAAAGAGTCAACTAGAACTTAAGATACTCACCTAAATGCTCAATTCCAACTTTAGAGATGAATCGGATTTTTTGGTTTGTTTTTTGATGACGTCCTTGACGTCATAAGGTATAAATATGAAAATACTGCATTAGGAGACACATTGAGATTTTCAAATTTAGTGGCAATAAATAATCTGATTAACACTTAAACATTTTCCATCATTAGAGCACGTTATGACGTCATTTGAAATAATGTTAGTAGGTTGGTGCTCATTTTGGTATCAAAGAAAGAAGGAACACCTGCTATCTATTGCAACTAAATCAATTGTCTGTGATATTCCTGTACGTAGCTATGCGTGTTGGTATTTCCCTCCCCAATGGGGGGGTTGCCACACACTATCCACCACTTTGGATCACCCTTTACCTTTGCTATACCCCGGTCAGCCCCTAGCCAGGAATTTATGTGGTGGGGGGGGTGCGATTTGCCAGAATCGGACTTTTGCGTACCAAAACACCATTTTTTTTTTTCAAGCTCGTGCGCTCGCCGTTTGACCCCAAATTTTTCACCGTCGTCTACAAATTCTGAAGGTGGGTAGCTAACATGACATCGTCAAGTGTTGAGAAAACAGTATAGTACACCCAGCAATTGCTTAATGCACAGGTACAGCTCTTAATCATTTGTATACCATGCACCAAACCCTTAACAACAGATTTAGGCAAACCGCAAAATTTGAGTTGACACACAGACCTCCAACATGAAAAAGCGGGACCTCAAACATAGAAAGCGGACACTTTGCCATTTTTTGGGGGGGGGCGTCGCACCCCCACCGGCACCCCCGCACACCCCCCATGGGTACGGCCCTGTACCCCGGTAGTGTTTTTTTTGATGGGGGGCATGAATGGAACATTAAAGGTCTATTGGGCAATTACATAAAAACTCATTTGACACCGAAAAATGGGGGTGGGTTTTTAGTAGGGCGAAAAAGGAATAGAAGAGAGCAGTAACAACCCCCCCCCCTTCGGAAGGACAGGGTTTAATTAATTATAAATTTTATACAGTATTAGGTATAAAGTATGGATTTACCACACTCATAATTCAGATGAACCAGACATTGGAATCAGTTGGACATGTTGTCGGCTATCTAACAGCCACAACGGTAAAACAAATTTCAAAACATAACGGGACGTTTAAAATATTACAATTTGGTGGGATTTTCGAGGTTAGAAATTCAATTGTTGGGCGATTTTGGGCACCAGTTCAGAAGAAGTTATACTTTGTACAAGGTACATTGAACTTCATAACACCGTTTCTCCAAGAGTCGGAAATGATCAGAAACATGTTCATATTATTTTCACAAGATTTGTAACCCAATTTTACGGGTCACCAACAAAATTTCCACCCAAAAATGCAAGCTATTTTCTAACACTCGTAGCTCACAAAGGAAAATGGACGGATTTTGATGCAGTTGTCGGTATTTTCTGAACCAAAATTCTTCCTCTATTTGGTGGACAACAACTTGCCAAAAAAAAAAAGCATGGAATTAATGTATATGCACTTTCCAAAAAACACTACAGTCAGGGGTCACAACATCCGGTAAAATTTACCAAAGTTTTGTGGACAGCCTTTTTCCCCGTAGTCAATGAAATGGGACCGCGGCAAAAGAGCTATATAGATCACAAACGAAACAAAATCGGTCCTGGGTGTTTGCACATGAATACACGTCGAGTGCCTGAGGCTTTTGTCGAGATGAATGGGTGATCGAATTAGATAATTGGGGTGTTTTCGCCGTTGGTTTTGGTTGTCCTTCTCTCTATTATGTCCTATGGTTAGAGGATATTCATTTGTGAAAATTAAGGGAGAATATTTGACCTGTTTATTTCATGCATTCCATTAAAGAGATTTATGGTATGAATCTATAGGCACATATATAATGAAATATCCCTAAAATGAGACGTTTACCCAGAGGGTTTGCATGGGTCAGGGAGTATTCCTTACGAGAAAAAAAGGAAAAACACCATTTTTCACGGCTTAACTTTCGAAGCAGTATAGACGATTTAAGGAAAAGCCGGCCAGTTTTATTATTTACGCTATCGGTTTTGCCAACAAGCCATGTTTATTCTTCACACCAATGAAGATGATCGGGGGTTAGTCAAATGTTCTTAGGGCCTTTTAAAGACGAATCGCGTTTACTTTTAACAGTGAAATAAAAAACACGGCTTTAATTTAACGTTTTCCTTTAAAATATATAAATTTATCAAAAAAATGACATTACAGGGGGGCCTAATTTGTATTAAAATGGCCCTGCGATTCTTGAGAAATATAGCCCCCCTCGTTACATAAAATTGGAAACGTCTACATCATACAAAAGAAGCGGTAAATCGGTACATTTGGAAAAAGTAGTAGATTGCTGATGCGCATTAGTGGGTTTCGACACTGATTCTCTATACAATGGATGGGAAAACGGGATTAGTATGAAGCCATGATGGCCTTTATTGGTTCGCCAAAAAGAAAAGAGCCAAGAAGGTGGTTACGAGCCGGTAATTTATACGAAATTTTCCCATTGAAAATGTGGATAAGCGACATACAGACTACAGAATCAAGGCAATTCAGTGAGCTATTGTATTTGCGAGTTATGCGATGGCATGTCTCTAAACGTGCACCCGGGATACAACTTAGGTAACAGGGGGGTGTCTATGGAATGGTATTTGTTTCGGGAGGTTAGACCAAGATGCCGCCCGTGCTTGCCTCATTCATCTACAATACTGTTGTGTAGCCAATCCATTGTATAGAGATCAGTGGTTACAGTGCGGGATGCGATTAATTACAACTATAATAATATTACGCGACCCATTTTCAAATGTCCACGTTTTCAGGGATTGTTCGTGTTTAGGCCAACTAAAAACCTTGTTAATCACAAAATGATATCTAAAAACACCCTATTAACATTTTTTCTCAAATCACGGACGGGTTTTAAAAAGTGGTAGTTTTTTTGCAATAAAAATTCTAACGAACTTCGCTCCTATCCTTTGTGCCTGTGCTCAACGAAGTTCCACAAGGATGAGGCTTGTGGCAACTTGCACGTGATATATGCGCGTATGGGATATATTGGTCAAGAGTTTTACATTTTCTTAGGTATTCAACCGATTGAAAAAACTGTTTTATTATTTCAAACTAACTCTTGAGCTATGTTGGAGGCTTTCTTGTTTGAATTATATACTTAAAAATCACGATGAAGTGCAGTTAGATATAAATATCCTATTTAGGTTCCTTAGTATTTAAGAGTATTCTCATTTCAATATCAGGAGGAGATGTAGTTGGAATTTTAATTTTTAAAATATGGATAAATGGAGTTTCTATATAGGAAACTAGACAGCCCACTTTTTCGGGATGTTTATTTATTATTGTGTTCAAACACAGTGGTTCTTAAAATGTGTAGCCGAGACGGGTATACAATGTCTGGCCCCTTCATTGAATTCAACAAGGTCCTTGTCCTGTGCATGGTTACTCCAACAGTGGGCAGAAGAGATGTTCCATTGTCTGTGGTGCTGGTAAGGCACAAAGGCCAAAAGCTTTGCGTAACTGGACATGCATTTATGTTAGCAACCAAACTTGTGCATATCATATTGAAAAAGTGTTAGTGAAACATGCGGAGAGAGAAAGATCCGTACTCCACTCTCCACATTCTAAAATGAAAAAAAAAAATCTTTTTTTTTCAATCTTCAGTGCCTCCAGAATGCATTCTGTTGCTGATTTTGGAAAACAGGTTACCTTTAAGAATACTCTTTTAAAATACAATTTATATATTTGATTTGTACAGGAATGCAATCCATTAACTCTCTCCAAACTACGAGAGCTCTCCTCAGATTGCACTAAGAATGAACCACCACCCACATGGTTAAAATGGATGTCAGCCTCGCTAGAGTTGTGTCAAAATTCCAAAGACTACTAGTGGCTTCCTCATACTACCTCTGTCTGAAGAGAAGCAAAAGGCTGTCTGCACCCCAATGCACAGGTAATACTTGTGTCCATTTATGGCCTTTCTACCAGTGTATTTTGTGTCGGATGTTTTTTTTTTTTTCAGAATGATTTGTATTTAAAGATTAAAGACAATTTTTGTGTTCGCCTGAACGAAATGTTCATGGAGGGCACAACTAGTGTAGACAAATTTTGTGTGTCCGTATGTCCGTCCGTATGACTCAGTTAACCTTTTTAACAATGCCTGCAGGCTAAACGCTATCCCGATTTACTTCAGACTTGATAGGAATGATAGAGTGAGGTGCTGCAGTATTATGTGTAGCTTTTGGCTGCATTATTTGCATTTCATGAATTTTAATTAGCTTATTTGCATATTTTCAGACATTTCGGTTAACTTTTTTGAAATGCTCTGCTGGCTACACCCTATCCCTAATTTACTTCACACTTGGTAGGGTGATAGAGTGAGGTGCCAGAAGATTATGTGTAGCTTTTGGCTGCATTATTTGCAATTCATGAATATGATTACTTATATTGGCCAATCAAAATGAAACCCGCCTTCCCGCAAGGCTTGTGTGCAAGTATCTGGAGTTCGATCCATAAGGCGTATAATGATGTACTTGGGTGGAAGGAAGCGGGTTAAAGAGTTCCGACCCTGATGTGGGCATATTTCGGAAAAATTACATATGCAAATGACTAATTAATATGCAAAAATCAGTGTAATTGCTATATTTTGAAAACGTGTACATCGGGATATGCAAAATGCCTTCACTGCACAAAAACCCATATGGTGCGCATCTTCTTTGCCATTTGAAAGTCTGATACAGGGGATTGGTATGCCAAATTAGCTAATAAATATGCCTAATTGCTTAATGCTAAATTGTAATGATACGCGAAATTCGTGCTACATGCAAAAATACTATACCGACATCTTGTAGGTGAATCATATGGAGGGGGAAGGGTGGGCTGTTGGGGAGGGGCAGGGTCGCGTGTTAGGAGGGGAGGGGCAGGGTGGGGTGTTGGGGAGGGGCAGGGTGGGATGTTGGAGAGGAGGCAGGGTGGAGTGTGGGGAGGAGCAGGGTGGGGTGTTGGGGAGGAGAAGGGTGGGGTGTTGGGGAGGGGGAAGGGTGAGGGTTAGGGAGATGGGGCTTGAGTCGGGGAGGGTCGGGGGTGTAGAATCTGGGTGGGGGCGGGGTAGGTGTGGGTTGGGGTAGGGTGCGTTGGTTGTGTAGGGTGACATGGGGAAGGGTGGGGTTTGTTGTCAGCGAGGGGTCGGGGTGACCTCATGTGACCATTGTGTGACTCCTTGTGACCTTCGTGTGACCTTGGTGGACTTCATGTGAAACCATGGTGTCTTGGTGACCTCATATGACCTGGTGACCTCATATGATCTGGTGACCTAGTGGACCGTGGTTGACCTCGTGTCACCTTTGGCCCATTCACAAATCGGTTCTGTGCTGGGGTTTAGGGTCAGGGTGGTGGGATGCGAAGGCAGGGGGTGGGTTGGGTGTCAGGGGAGGGTGCGTCGGGTGGAGGGTTGTTGATGTGGGGGAGGGGAAGGGTGGCAGGTAGGGCAGGGTTGGGGTGACCTCATGCACCTTGCGTGAATTCATGTGACCTTTGAGACTCCATGTGACCTTTGGAACACTCTCTCAGTGCATTTGTTCTCTTCTAATCATTCATTTGCCAAACTCATCATAAAGCAAGTGATCGCCAACCAGGCGGAAATTGTGGTTCGAGAACCGCCTTGTTTGTACAAATTTTCTTATTTTTATGAAAATAATGGTAATAAGAAGAATGAAGAGAAGGAAAAATGTTAAACCCGCCAAAATGGCGCAGTCGTAGAACTGATTTTTTGTACTCTGGTCAGCATTGTTATAACACAGTGTTTGAAAGTCTCATTTATTATGGACAAAACAAAATAAAACAAAATAGAACGGCGACACACTTTTGACAATTAATTGGAGATTATTCCACTCAACTACATCCGGATTGTAAATTGATGAACTTTTCATTGCGGGGCAAATATGAGTTTTCATAAAAATCTAGTTTACACGTCTTTCTAGTGGGAAAAAAAATAATCATATAGAGGGCGCTATAACACGCAAATTACGACCTTTGTAGGCCTTATATGGCAAGATTCCGCAATGGATTTTTATGATTTTTTCGGAAGGTGAGACTCTTGCATGTCACTACCTATATCAGTTGTCCAAATAGTGTCGCCTATGGCTAAAAGTGCTCTCAAAATAAAAGACAATTTGCATGGGGTTCAAACAGCTGTGATAAAGTGGGGTGGGATGGTTGCTATAGTAAATAGACAGCAGAATGTCAGGTGATTATTATGTTAAACCAATTTAGAATTACATTAACCAAAACAGTTTTTTTTTCTCAAAGGAAAAAAAAAGAAAAAAAAAAAAGGAAACAAAGGACAGGTTTTAAGAAATTATCTAAATTACGATGCAACTTCTTGAGATACCCAGGGTGTTTTGTTTTAGGGTTGGTAATTTTATCATTGGCTTGCTGTAGACTTGTTACATTATAGACTTATCACTTACTATTGTTATGCAAGAAATGTATGTGCAAAGATAAGCGAGTGTCATTATTAAGGGGTCAGATACAAAATAAGTAGTACGAGCCGTATTCTAAAATAATCTTCTTGTGGATGAGGATAGTACGGATAGTAGTATATGTTCATACTATGTTGGAAGAATCGGTTTTGTCCTTTGCTTCAGATGCAGAGCTTCTTGGAGCTGGTTCCCTTCTGCGCAAGTATGTTGTCCTGTTGTCTGATCATGTCCGAGACATCTGCTCTGCAGCCAAGCTGGCTGCACCAACCCCACTCACACAATTCTCGCAGGTAGGCTGGCATCATTGAGTCCGACTTATCAGGTATAAGACCCAGACTGCGCACCAGAATTGCGTGACATGCGGACAAAGTGCAATTTGATAAATTAATAGAGCATGGAGAAAAAAGGCCAGAGGTCTACAGCATCACAAATGGAAAAAAGAAGAAAAAAAAAGAACAAAAAACAACCAACATTACTTCAGAGACAAACTGTTTTTATAAGGATAAATAAAAATGCAAAAAATACTAGTAATTACCGAGGCATGCTACAAACAATTCATGGATAAAACACATTGAAAATATTTTTTAAAAAAAAAGGAGAAGTTTTTTTTTTTTAATTTATTGAAATATTGCAAAGTAAAGACACAATACAACAGTACTAATGAAATATACAAACAAAAGCATGCCGGAGTGTGATGTGTACAACATGCACTCCACCTGGTTAGAAATTTACTTAAAGGTGATTGTTTCCGATTTATGTCACTTGTGTTATCTATTTGAATGAGAATATGGCACGTGCACGTGTGACCTATCATGTACCGGGGAAACAACTTGGGTTTTGATGGTAGAAGCAGTAATGCATATTGTATTCAATACTATGCTAATATTGTATTTAACATTAAAACGGCAGATTTTTCAGTTTTTGTTTATATCTTGGGAATGAAATGGAGTTGAGGGTTCAACTTTCCGGATGACAATGAGGAAAATACAACCTTTCATCTCATATGAACCTCATACTACTTACGGGTAAAATTGGGACGTATCAAAGACGATGGAACATGCACCTTTAAATGTGGTGCTTCTCTAACAGGTAGTAAATGTCTCAGTACCAACAAACTGTATTACTATGCAAAGCAACTATATTACATTTGATAATGACTATTCCTAACCAAATTTGTGTGGCTATTGTTTGGATAATCACAGGCTGGCTATTGCAGAGTTAGTGAGTTGCATGGTACTACTTCAAGTCAAATGTCCTCTGATAATGCAACGCTGTGGGGCTGTCCCAGTCTTGGGGGTGCTCATATGGATGAACTAGATAAATTCAATAAGGTAGAACCGGGGGTTTGACCTCAGAGGATGCAGATGACTGGCTTGGCCGGACTCACAGGTAGGTTTATGAGTACTTAATGGTTAGCATTTAAAGAAAAAAACATGAAACAAACATAGGAGATTCTGGTGCTTTAGTGAAGATGGGCGAGGTTGAGGTTGTGGAATAGGAAACACCCTGGTTGGGGTTTGGAGTTAGGGATAACAAGGAAGGGTTCGTTGATAGAGCAACCGTGAACGTAGGATTGGGGTCATGGGGTTGGCCAGTTGATCTGACAGTTTAGCTACCAACTTTTAATAAGAAAACTTATTTGTTCCTAAATTTGAATTGGTGTCAAAATGTTCATTGTTGTGGGTCATGGAAGGGTCATTGGTATGAAACATTTTTGGCCTGATTTGGACCTTTGGTGGTCAAATTAACTAATAGTATGGATACAGTTGTGGTAAGGTCATAGGCAAATATTGCACAACATAAATGGTGTATGCCAAGTGTATCCTCTCTTTTTCCATTTTCTAGCTTCAATCCCAGTTAACCAGGCCTGCAACATGGTGTGTGAAGACGTTCCGCTGATACGCAAGGCTGATTTAGAGAATCACAACAAAGATGGCGGGCTTTGGGTTGTCATAGATAACAGGGTATATGACCTTAAGGACTTCCACTTCCAGGCGCCGTGTGGGAGTGAAACTCTTCTCCAATATGCAGGTATGTTATGGCTTATTAGCCCAAGTGTATATTACAGGCCTGGGTCCAAGAAAGGAAGATATTTTTCTTGGGGACATTTTCATCTGAGCTTTCATACCATTGGACAGAATTCAGGGTAGTTTTGAAGATAAGCAGGTCTATCATGTTGTATTTAGATTCATACTATTTTGCTATCTTCAAGAGTATATCATGGTTAATACGAGAGGGGGCAGATGGTCAAAGTTTGCCTATGGCTAGTTTACTCACAACCTAATGCACAATTCTGAAGTGGTAAACTGGATTGCTGATAATATACTTCGAAGTACAGACAAATGGGGAATTGAATATGTGTCACCAAGAGTTTTAAAATTTGTTAAGAAAGATAAATGATTGTGAAACCCTAAAATAAACCTGTATTTTCTACTGAAAACCTCAAAGGAGAATCCGTACAACGAACAATATTATACAAAATATTCTATAAAATAATTATTGACCAGAGTGGTTTCATCGAAAAACAAAATTATTTTAACCATAAAAATAACTTCAAACCATCTAGTCTGACCATGCGCTATTTAAAAACCGCGCTAGTGTATAACGCGTTATGCGATACGGCCGGCACGTTTGCGTCATACATGCCATAGGAAATAGACACTATGAAAGCGTCACGTGTGAAGGTGTATGACGCTACTGTGCCGTCCGTATCGCATAACACATATACATATCCCATATGCACTAGCGCGAATTTCAAATAGCGCATGGTCAGGCAAAATTTTTAAATTCATTTTTATGGTTAGTATAATTCTGTTTTTCCATGAAACCACTCGATATGTGTTGAATACTTATTTTACAGCGTATATTATATAAATTATTCTTAGTACAGGTTCTCCTTTAAATAATCCCATATGTTTTGGACACACAAATTCAAAGTTATGGTATCTTTTATGCCTTTTGGTAGTAAAGGTAATTGTTTCTTGTTTGGAGATTATACATTTTTAAATTGCCTTGATATTTGCCTTATTTTTTTTGCTGGAAGTCAATTGTTCTCCTGATAGCCACAAATGAACATTTAGTTGTGTTCAGAGTGCAATCAAGAAGTTCTTGGCATGCTGAAGAAGCCATCTTCACAATTTTAATTTTTTTCCTGAAATTGTGCCAGTCACTATTTTTGCAGAATCATAACAGGTCAATGTCTAGTCTTTTACATAAATACACTTTGTGTCTTTATATTCATATTTTGATTTACAAAACAACAAAACTAACAGCTTGTGCAGTGTACGATAAGTGATAAAACAACTAATCAATATATCTTTTTTTTTTCTTTCAGCCAAAGATGCAAGTGAAGCATTCCACAGAGCAGGTCACTCACAACAAGCCAAGCAACAAATGGCTAGCTTCTGGTTGGCGTATATGTTGGAGTAAGTTGCTTGTCTTGGATAAGATGCAAACATTTTATTAGCAAGCTGCTTATCTCTGTATACTTGTACCATTAGCCCTAACTTGTGGTAAAATGTGTGTAAAAATATGTATATAAAAATAACAATTGTTCATGGTTTATGTCAGATAACCATCTCATATTTCATATCTCATAATCATCTCTTTTGTTTCCCCCAGCCCGATGATGACATAGTAATTGGCTCTGACACCAATGCAATATCGTCCCCTTTAATGGACACTGAGCGGGCACTAGGTCTCTTAATAGGCCTCCACTCTTGCCATCAGGCCCGTAGCTTGCCACTTTCCAATCCAGAGACTGAGTATCAAACATGGCTGAACTCCCAGCTCTTTAGCGGCGGTCTGCAACTTGGCCAACGTCCAAGCCTCTTTCACCAAGATGACCGTTCAGATTCAAGAAGCACATCAGGAAGCCAGGCATCTACACCCTCACAGCCAAAATATGAGGACAATCAAAAGGTGTTTTCTCGATCGGCATCTCAAGCCGATGCTGCCAAACCGTTCCTTCAGGCACTGTCGGACTGGAGGAATCAAGACTTGTGTGTTAAGACATTCCTATCACACTGTGACAAGTACTGTCGGACCCATCACCTTGTCATGCCATTAGATTTTCCTCCTACACACCCAGTGGAGATCACAGGCAGACTTTTGATGGCATGTATACTTAAGCATCATGATTTGGGCCATGCGGCTCTAGCGTTAGTTGAGCATGGAGCTCAAGGGGAAGGGATACTGCATGGCAGACATGGGTCATTGCCTAAATCAATTGCTGACGTGTGCCGTGTGGTGTATCAGGCCAAGAGATCTTTGATCAAAGTAAGTTATGGGAACACTTGAGCTGACCAAAATAGTTTTTAAGTGACCAGCGTGAAAGTTTTGTATAATAATAATAAATGGAAATTACAGTAGTTAGAGTAAAGTTTATTGAAAACTATACATTTAGTAGTGACAGTTGGAAGCTAAGCTAGTAGCATTCTTGGCTGAGTTTATACTAAAATTAGGAAAGGGGGGAGAGGTGGGGCATAGCTTTGCCAATTTTTTTTTATTAGATAAAGGACCTCCTCCCTCCTAGAAATTAAAACTTTGCTTGGCAATTCATAATCCTCTGAATAATGCTATATCAATTATTGATAAAGGTGAATTTTGTGTCCCCAATTTTGCTTGTGGTTCAAAAGATATCCTCAAAAAGCTTATTTCAAAAAGTTAAGTTGATGCTTTCAGTGATCGCATTTTTGTGTTATCATGGGTATGAGACAGTGCCTCATAGGTCTGCTGTTATAATTTCTCTGGCCGAATCTTGGGCACACACATGATACCTGGGCCGCATTCAGATGATTAAAAGTCTTAGCCTTTTTCTTGTCAAGTCAGAAAGAGGCAAGCTACAGATCACAAAATGCCCTTCAACAATCCATGTGTCCCTAATGCAAACCTAGCAGTACTACTTGCACAGATGCACCAAGATATGAACCGATCCTATGAGGAAGTGTGCAATGCAGTGATGGAGAGATGTCGTTTTGTCTTCAATGAGCTCCGTCCAGCTATCGGTAATGGGTGTAGCTTTGTCCAGCTAAGATCTTGACAACGCCACCGAGATGGAAACAAATAGTGATGAAGATGATCAGGGACAAAAGAGCCGCTGCTAAAGCAGGATGTACAGATGGTTAACAAGACGCATTAGAGAAATATCTCTAAGGAAAGAAATGTTTAAATTGGATGTTCTTACTCTTCTCCTGATCTTACACTGAAATTCATTTAAGCTGCTGGTACATTTTAAATACTGCAATAGAGTATAACAAATCCGCTAAAGCTTTATCGGTATTTTAAGGTAAGATCTTGAGAAATATCACCAAAGACAAGTTCTTGACATTTTTGCCACTCACTAATCAACATTTCATTTCTTCGGATTGGTATCAGCTTCATTGCACACTATATGTTGAACAATATCACCTATTGAGGGCAGGCTATATAGCTAATCCACTAAGCCAGTTAGAGTCATACTGATACCACCTTAAGGAAATATCTAGAAGGAGGCCCTAGTCTTCTCTGTTTGTGTCTGTCCGTTGTTGTGTGTGCATGTCCTTCTCTCCGTCTCGGGATCTACATGTGTGTGTGCGTGCATGTGTGTGTGCGTGCATGTGTGTGTGGATGTATGTGTGTTGGAGTTGTATGTATGGTTCTTTGTTTTACCATTGGTTGTTATGCAACTATCATAGAAGTGGGCGAGATAAATATTTTCTGTAGCTGAGTCTGTAAAATACTGTGCAATACCCGGGTTGGGACATGAGTGGATACACATTCATCATCATCGCGCTTATCTTTGACTATATAGGTATGAGTAAAGATGAGAAAGGAGGCAAGGAAGGCAAGGTGAAGGAGCAGGTAGAAGAGGATGCAGGGGCAGCAGGAGGAGATGGGATGGTCAAGGTCTTTCCTAAGCAGCTACCAGCCAAAGATGAAGGCAAAGAAACCAAAGATAAGGTAATAAGGATTGAACCTCTACCACATTACAACTTGAACATTTTATGGTTTTGTGTTGATACACCCAATTGGATTGAGTAATCAGTCATGTTTGAGACACCCAATTGGATTGAGTAATCATTCATGTTTGAAGACACCCAATTGGATAGAGTAATCATTCATGTTTGAGACACCAATTGGATAGAGTAATCAGTCATGTTGAGACACCCAATTGGATAGAGTAATCATTCATGAATTAGGACACCCAATTGGATTGAGTAATCATTCATGTATTAGACACCCAATTGGATAGTGTAATCAGTCATGTATTAGACACCCAATTGGATTGAGTAATCATTCATGTATTAGACACCCAATTGGATTGAGTAATCAGTCATGTATTAGACACCCAATTGGATTGAGTAATCAGTCATGTTTGAAACACCCAATTGGATTTGAGTAATCATTCATGTTTGAGGACACCCAATTGGATTTTTGAGTAATCAGTCATGTTTGAGACACACAATTGGATTTGAGTAATCAGTCATTGTTGCGGACCCCAATTGGAATTTGGTAATCAGTCATGTGTTGAGACACCCAATTGGATTTGAGTATAGTCATGTTTTGAACACCCCAATGGATTTGAATAATCAGTCATGCATGTTTTGGGAACACCCAATTGGATTTGAGTAACATGTAGTAAAACAGCATAATTGAGCCACCCCTAATTGGATATTGGAGTAATCCGTCATGTTTGAGACACCCCAATGGATTTGGTAATCAGTTCATGTTTGAAAAACACCCATTGGATTTGAATAATCAGTCAAGAATGTTTGGGACACCCAATTGGATTTCTGAGTAAACACTCAATTGAAGCCACCTAATTGGGAATTTGAGTAATCAGTCTTGTTTGAGGATGCCCAATTGGATTGAGTAATGATGTGAGACTCTCCATGGCCGATTGAGCTCTTTTGTACTTGCCCCTGAGTTTTTGCGCAAGACAATTTCTGTATGTAATTTGTTAGTATTTGTAATTTGGTTAAAATTCCCCCATAAAAATAATTTCAAATCACTTGTTAACGGATCAGGGGGAGGAGGGTAGGGGGTGACTATAAGGAGACGGGAGTTGAGGTTAGGTTATGTAGGGGGTCAAATCTTTAAAGTTGTGTAATCTCATTACAATTTTCCCTATTTAAAAGTATCGTAAATATCAGCATTGGTAACAATGGTCTGGGTGGCAAGAAGGGGTTTGACCGTAAGGAGATAGAGGGTTAAGGTCATGGTAGAAGTTGATGGGTTAAAAAAATTTGGTTTGGAAAATTATTACCATGGTCATGAAAAATTGGTCTTACTCCACATTTGATGCCAGAAAGTACAGGGTCATCACAAGTCATCTAAGGTCAAAACTGGCAAACAAGAGTGCGTGTGTCCAGCGGTGGATTAAAGTTTAAGTTAAAGGTACACTGCCCATCACTGGGCTAATCTGTGTTTCTGATTGACCCACTTGACGGAGCCGCCACCACTGAATACTTACTTTTACCACAAATCAAGACAACAAATGCAAACCATGCAAGAAAATCACATTCATACCAATTTATTGGTACAGTAGACAAATAATATGACAAATTTTTTTCCAGGATTCCTGGAAATCGGTGGTTAGTGCCATTACCAGTGCGAGAAGAAAATTCAGTGGTTTTAAGGACAACGCATGACAGGTGCAGGCCACTCAGAAGGCCCTATGACACAAAATAGTAGACTTTGTTATGCAGGTGATGAAGGCATGACATGGAGAGACTTCAGGGAGGCCTTCTACTTCAGGTAAGGGGAAAAAGTATGAAGTACTGCTAGGCATTAGTACCCTGTTTGTTAATTTTCTACAACTTTACTTTTTTTTATCCCAGAAAAAAAAGTTAAATTCATACATATTTTTCTTGATTCTTGTATAACCAACTGACTCTTGTCTCATATTTGCATCTTTACAAAGTTGGTTGTACCGAGCCATCCCATCAGTCTCTACAACACAGTGTGTTACTATGGTAAAATAGAATACAAATATTAGAGATGGATCAAAATTATGTATATCATGCTATCTAAATATGGCCTGCTGTACTGGAAAGGTTATTGAAATGACACAAGCGAATCTGTAGTTTCTATTCCTTATTTGGAACCTGAATATCATGACTTTTTAAATTTAAGAAAAAGATGAATATTTGTGTAATCATTACCAATTGGTGCAGCTGAAAGGGGCAAGACCAGCAGAACACCGACTGAGCTGGACGCGCTTGAGCCCATCCTATCGGAACTTGAAGAAAAGAGCAGCGATCCCATCAGTCGTTATGCCATTGCTAGTGGATGGCAAGGGATTATGGATCATACCACAGAACAAAGGGGAGTGCATGGTGGATTCATAGAGGTTTCAGATAATGTTATGTGTTTCCAAGCATGCAAAAAAGCTCACCCCTCTTATTGCAGGACATTGTCTTTTGAAATTTTCAGAGGAGCATTTAAAAAAGCTAATTCGTGGCTCCTGAGGCGGATGCAGACGAGCTTTTTAAAAGCTCCAAATCTGCTGGATGAACGAGCTTTTACAAAGCATAGATGATGCATAGCACGCAAGGAACGGCAAACTGAGTTGGGACCGAAGCAGTTAAAACTAAGCTCATTGCATGTCAATTTCAGGTGTAGCAATTAGCGTGTTATTACGCAATCAAGTTGTAACAAGTTAAGTTACATAATTAGACTGTCACTCAAGATTTAATCAAATTACCATATGTAGATGTTATCATTCAAGTGTATCAATTTTCAAAGAATTATTCACCAGGCCTTGAACCTCGAACACGAGCGGAAGTTTTTTTTCTTTTGAAAGGATCTATATCTAGACTAGGGAAGTAAACTGAGGCATGCAAACGAACAGTCAAATTTCAGTAACAAATGCAGAACCTAAGTCGGCAACAGTATTCATATTTAGTCAGAATGATTCTTAAAACTAATTGGAGTAAGCTAACGTGTTCATTAATAATGGCGATTCAAGATGCTGGAGAACGTATCCAATCACCGTGGTCATTGTCACGTATGTTCTTACTGTATTGTCATGGGCGACACCTTTTCACCGGCACTTAATTTTGAACATGTTTCGTGATAGTTTACAGAACAATTTGACCACAAATGTGGTACGTTCTATCGTTTCTTCTTCTTCGTCCGAACTATATATAAATTCTATTTCTAATGTTTGTAAGACCCCTCAAATTCTTTCGGCGCTGCGCCATCGTAGTTATCAAAACTCGGTCAAGGCCTCAATCAAAACAAAACAGGCGATGCGAAAAGGGCTTTAAATTTACGACGTTTACTTCATGCATTTACACATAGTCCGTGATCATTGGTCGTACCCATTCCATGCGGGTATTTCCATTGGAGTTCCGATACATTTGTGGAGTTAGATACTGCAGATATTTGCTCTCGGCACCGATTTAATATCTGAAAATTGCGTTTGTAACGGGTAAAGCATGTTGTTCCAGTGAACATTTATCATTAAATATGGCCCAATGAAGTAATTTGCTGGGTTGCCGGCTCAAATACGCAGGCAGAAGAAGAGAAAAAGAGAAATCGCAGCCGGCTTTCCTTTAAAAGATGCGCGGTAAATGCGCTCGGAGCTCAAAAGACATTTTGATGGCGCGCCTGACGCAGCGCGCGCGCCCAAAAGACAATGTCTGTCTTTGTCTTTTATTTGTATTTCTGTATTCATTGGAGGACATGCCAACTAGTACGGAGTTTCCGTATTCGTACGAAAAATGATGCGAAAATACGGACGTACGTTTTTCCCGCGTAGTAAAAAAAAAATACGGAAAATGTCGCGTTACTAAAATAAAGAATAAAATTTTTAAAAATTAAAAAGTCAGAAAAATAAGTGTAATAACAAGACCAATAAAAGCTCAGGAAAGAACGGCAACAATACTTTCAAAGAAATCAATAAAAACATAGTAGATTTGCAATATTTTCAATTTATAAAGTATGTTAAAAGGTTTCCGACATGGTTTTTCTCCCGACTTTCGGATGGTTCACCCACATTATATTTTGATTTAACCATTTAACTGCTGTCTGCTAAATGTCTCTGAAGGTTTTAACAATTTAACTTAAATGGTGCGAAGGGATGATAGACCACAAACAGGAATTTTGATGTAGTTTTGTTTAAAACTTTCAAAGTTTTAAAATTAGTTTATATTTGTGCATTAAAAAAAATTGCTTTATGGACTTAGTTCCCACTGACAGTTCCTTAAATGGGGCGGTCATCCAGACGGCGGAGCTATGTCATTTTTCTGGAAAAGCTTTGTTGTATTTTAAAGAGCCTCTATCTCATGATGCGGTTCATATGTGCATAGGTTTAGCTAGTTTTCAAGTTTATTGGCCTTTGAAGTTAGGACTTTAAGTTTGACTTGGTCATTGCAATGTGCTAGCTAAACAATATTCTCCATATGGACTGTGTTCTACGACAGTCCTGAAATGGGGGACTCAGTGACAAAATCTATCATTTTTTTTCTTCAGGAACGAGTATTTAAAGAAGACTCTCTCATGATGCAGTTGTATGATGATGGGTCAGTTAAGTTATGATCCTTTAAAAAAATTTCGACTTTTAAACTTTCATCTTTTTGATGGATATTTAAAAAAATTCGCCAGATGGCTTAGTTTTCTACTGACAATTCCTAAATGGGCTGTCGGAGGCGGAGCTCTGTCCATTTTTTCTGGAAAAGCTTGTATTTTTAAAGAGCTCTATCTCATGGGGCAGTTCATATGTACATAGGTAGCGTAGTTTCAGTACGAGCCTTTAAGTTTAGCCTTTCCTTACATTTAAACTTCATGTCATTTTTTTTAAAAAAAAACACGTTGTGGCAAATTATCCTTTTCACTGCACTGATATTGCTATATGAAGACTGAGAGCAAAACTTGGGGCAAAAAATTTACAAATTGCAAAAGAATATGATTTTGGGTCAAAAATAACGTTTTTGTCTCTGGAATACTGAAGCTGTAGTCCAAAGTTGGCATGTCTGACATGGTGAATATCATAACCCTTTATGGAAACCAGCCTTTTGGAATGAGAGTACAGGTGGACCTTAGACTTTTCTGCAGTAGTAAAGGTGGGATGGCCCGATGTAGGATATGAAGTTTTCGTCTGATAGATGGGCCTTCACCCCAAAACCCCCACTGTAAAGTTTCGCGCCGATATTCAATGCGTTTTCATGTGAGAGCAGAACACGTTGATTTCGTAAGCCCCATAGAGTACGGTGTAAAATAATATGGTCGGACCAAATTGGGGCACATTTTCGTAGGTATTCAACCAAACATCCTTGGCCCTAAGATTTCACAGGGTAAATGAGAAAATAGTTAGCTTTTTCTGATACCAAAATGTTGACCACTTCCGGTAAATCTGGGTTTGGGGACGAGGCTTATTAGCGCGATTGGTCCATGGACTTTAAATTGACATTAAGTTCAAACACAATATAAAGCCATAAGCCACTCCTAAATGAGGATGACAGAACTTTTGGGCTAGCTCGAGCATTTTTTTTAGTTTTTTAAAGAGCTTCAACCTCCCAAAGACAAGATCCTCTGTGATTTCATGATTATCCTAGTTTGAGACTACAGAAAGTTAATGAATAAAACAGAAGTATTCAAAAATGACCAAGAGGGTAGCTGCCGAAATTGCAATGGCTACAATCAGTCTAGATTTGTTCTATAATTTTCTTTTGATCTGTTTGTCTTGTTCTTCACTTGATCAAAATGTAATTTTTCTGATTCTGATGATTATCTTCAATTTTAGTCACATTTCTACACTTCATTACACTAATCGCTAGTCCAAAATCTCTAAAAAAAAGTTTTACCTTAGGGGATAAGGTCAATATTCCAGGTGTACTGCAATTTTTTTGCCCCATTTCTTCCAAAATTAATTATGGGTCGTCGTCTCACAAAACGACAACTTATATATGGTTAGATGTGTTCAGCCTTACTCAATTTATCTGCTCTTGTGCATATTTTTCCAGGAGAGGAGTCCAATGCTAAGCAATGTCAACATTATCCTCCCTACGAATCGCGTCGTCTTGCAAACCACATTCTCCAAGGCTGAGTCGCTGGGAGTGGACTCTACTAAGTCGCCATGTGATGCCGCCAATGACACTTGAGCCAGAGAGAATGGGTCAGCAATGAACGAGATAACGGCATGCTAGGAGCGACCCCAGGCTAGGTTTATTCTAGCCATTCTAGGCCTACTAACCACTGAACACTTGGCATCGGAGTTAGTTTACTGCTGAATTCAGGAGTGCTGGGACTCACACAGACCATACTAAGACTTACAGGAGGGATAAGTTAAATTTGTGAATTACAGGAATTTGACATAAGACTAGTGTATCACCATACTCATTGAGGTACTTTAATTTCCGAATAGTTTTAAAACAATAGAGATAGCAGTTATATATGATTGAAAACAATCTTAAAAGCATAGCAGAAAAAAATTGATGCATTTTAAATTTTTGCCAAACTTTACTGAATTGGCATCTCACAAACAATAGTCACTCCACAGTGGTAATATTTATGCACCAAAGATTCCTTGTATGCTTGAATGACCGTTGAGGCTATGTTGGGGGATTTTCTCAAGTAAGTCTTGTTTGATAGTAGATCTTACAGTACAAAATGTCAATCTCTTTAAGTCTTTCTATACTTTTGAAAGTGAAGTGCTATGCCATCAAGACACGCACTTCACGTAGAAACATTCACTAGTGGCAACAGCTAAATCGGCACCAGTTGAACTATCAAACAAACCCACCCCAAACAAAATGGGTGCATAGGTTAACCACAAAGCGATACGTTTCCCAGGATAGAGGGTGGTGAAATTTCATACGATTGTGTCACCAATGGGCCTATTTCTTTTGAAATCCTGCTCCCGGTGAAGCTTTAACCTAAATATTCCACAGAGGTAGTGCATTTTTTCATTGCAATGTCCCATTTCTACATAGGTCAGACACTGAGTCCCACCGTATGAAGATGAAGACAGCCTTCAGCGCACAGTCTTTGAACGAAACCAGGAGGACCCACCACCAGTCTCCTCCTGCCTACCATGCCCTGAACTAGTTGCATTGATGAAGATAGGCACAAGAGTGGTCAGAGGACAGGACTGGAAATGGGGAGGACCAGGTAAGCCTATTGCTGACTATGGAGATAATAGCTCACAGTTTTCATGCTAACGTTCCCCAGTTCACACTCAAAGAGGGTCACTTAGGAGTTTTTATTCAGGTATACAGGTTCTGGATAAAGATTCCAAAGGTTTTCTATCCCCTTTGGTTCATTTTTCAAATTAAAATAACATAAATTAAGTTTTGTATTACAACTTGGTTGAGATTGTCACGTTGATATTTTTGATTGTTAAATTCTTACACAGCTGTGAAAGTGTAAGCAGTTTCATTGGCTGATGACTGGGTTCAATTCGTTTAATTGAACCCAGGTAGTACGCATTGCATATTGACGTTATTTGAATGTTGATGGACACTAATCATGCTGCGTTTTGCTACGTTCGCGCTCACCTGCCACGCTGTTCTGTTGCTTATGATCTTGCGTTCAACGGGTTGTTCGTTGTTGTCACTGGGTGGTGGCCCCGGGTGGTGGCAGTCCTTTCTTTTGTATTAAAGGCCGTAACATCGCGGAATTGATTAAAGATGACCTTAAATTATAAAGCGTTTAAGAATGAGCATAAAGAGGTTGATTTTTGGAACCGTCCTCTCTTTACGGACGAATTGAACCCGGCGACACCATTATTTTTTGCGTGGAGGAACTCGGCCTCCGGCCTCGTTCTTCCACTTAAAATAAGGGTATCGCCGTGGGTTCAATTCGTCGTAAAGAGAGTACCGGTTTCCCAAATCCTACCTTTATTCTCTAGTTTGATAACCTTGAGGAAAATCTAAGTGTATCTTCAAGATTGGAATGGTCTGAATTTAGAAAATACCCAGGGTTCAAATTCAATTCATATCATCTTTCTGTATAGAGTAGGTTTTAAAATTTTAACTGGATGTGGTATTCTTTAATTACAGAAATTAATATGGTTTCCTACAAATTCTACCCATCACAGGCTGTAACAGGATCCACATTCTGTATGCCGTTGCTTTGGTGCATTTATAAAAATTGTTTTTTTTGATGGTTAATTTAGGTTCCCTGCTCGCGGTAAAATATTTGTAGCATTACATAACAAGCTTAGATAAAATTGAATGTGCAAATCGAAATTGTTCCGCATGGATGGTCCCCCACCTAGTTGAAGGGATAGTGATAGGTGAACTATGCGAGGATGGTTGGATTCCGTGTACATTGGGATCAGTAAGCACTAACTCCCATACCCCGCATGGTGAAGGAAGGCAAATATGATCTCACAGCTAGCCGGTCCACCACCAATGATGGAACCGGCTGAAGATGAGAAGGATTGTACCATAGATCCAGGTATGCTTAGAGTGTCTACTAGCGATGTGATTGATAAATTCATCCAAACAAATGAAGAGAATGAGCAGGGTGGGTAGTTGGAATTTTGGGGTATTTTAGATATTCATGTGCATTTTGAATTTAATAAAAAAAAACACTATTTGTGGTTCAATTTGGGAAGATAATTTGTACCATTGTGTGTGGTATTCAATTGAGATTATGTGTACCATTGTGTGGTATTCATAGATTTTAATTAATGAAATTTACTAATATATTGCAATGAAGGTACTTCCTCAGAATGGTGGAAATTTGTGTTTAACTGCCTGCTTACTGCCTTTGTGTCCTTTGGTTGACCTAGGGAAGAGCCAGTTATTGGATGTTAACATTACAACTCCATACAAGTAACCAACCGGCTGCTCCAACTACTCCGTCTTGAAATGGACCCAATATGACATCCAATGTGTTCTCAAGATCACATCACTTATTAGTTGTTAAAATTTACTCTTGCATGTTGACTGTTTGCCTAACCCTTTCAACACATTC
>JAMKCH010011740.1:0-46271 GCA_023653785.1 Ophioderma brevispina | reverse complement strand
AATAGTTTCGGGGAAAATTTGAACATCGTAGGGCAATCACATATTTAATGGGTTTTTTTAGCAATGTAAAACGCGATTTATATTTAACACATCTGTAGCACTACGCAACGTTACAACAAAAACGTTTTAAACATTATTGAGACCAAAACTTTGACATTTTCTATAACATCACAAGCATATGTTTCAGTGATGGGTCTCTTCAAAAAACATTTGATGTGTTAGCATTTATATTGCCAGTAAGGCTCTTATAATCATTCTTGTTTGTTCACATACTCACCCCGATCTTTCCGATGGAATTAGAGTGTCATCCAATTACAGGAGACGTACTAAATTACAAGTATAGACCTCTGGAAAGGCACCGTTACTCTCTGATTTACACGGCATACCCTCACTTACGATGACTCACAGTCGTGTCTTCACGACTGTGAGTCATCAACCGTCTGAAGATCGGATGCCCTGTGATCGTACGTGAGGATATCCGTGAAACTCAGAGTAACGGTTTCCTTTCCAGAGGTCTGATACTTGTAATTAATTTATATCTAATATATATATATATATATTATATATATATATCTATATATATATATATATATATCTACTATATATTTTTGCCCCCAGACAGAAAGACTCCAAACTCACAACAGTTTTCAGATAGTGTATTTGTTCGTGTGTGGGATTTAGATGGGAATCAATTTCCACCTTGTACTATCCAGCCACAGTCAGTGGAATTTTGACCATCAGTCTTGGCCCATCAACTGCATGAGCTGTACATAAGTTCTCCAGATTGGAGTTGTGCAGCGGAGTTTTTGAACCAGGAGGGTTACTCAGTGAAGGTAAACATGTACAGTATGTGCCGCCGATTTGGGTCACATTTTTCACCCCTGACTCAACAATGGGTCATTTTTTCCCCATGTACTATATTGATGGTCATTTTTTAGGCATTGCTACTATATAAATGGGTATATTTTTCAATTGTTGGTCGCAATTTACTATGAAATGGTAAATTTTTCTTATTTTCGGAAAAGTTACTCTGACACATGGGCCGACTTGGCTAAGATTACTATGAAATGGTGCGAAATTTCAAAGCTAACTAAGAAATGGGTCGAAATTTCGGAACCAACTATATAAAATGGGTCATATTTTTGTACAATTTGGTCACTATAAACAGGGTCAATTTTTTTACCTGGCGGACGACACCTGTACCCAATTTTGGGTCGAGTACCCACCCCGGGGGGTTTTTGGTGACCTCTCTCCGGTTTTATAAACACCGAAGAGCAGTTAGAGCAAACTACCCTTCCACCGCATGTTTTTTATTGGGGGTTCCTGACTATTTGCCACTTATGTCTAAAACTCAAGAGTATCTTATACCTAGTCTCCGGCGGTCAGTACGATCTCATTGACCTCGCAGTTGAGACCCCAAGATCTAACATGGTCAGCCATCAGAGATCATTTATTCCTTCAATTGCCCACATCTGGAATGCCCTTCCTGAGCACATTCCTGCTACTAATCATCGGGCCGGCTTAAGAAAAAGAGGTTAATTGCTATCTCGGCACCAACTATCAGTGGTTTCTACCAGATTTTAGTTTGTTGTTTATGCCCTGGTATGCCTTTACCATAAAAAGACTCTGATTGCTGACCATTGAACAGGGACACCATTGCATTGCAACCTTCACTTTCTTTCGATTCAGGATCCATATTGGGAGTACAAAATAAGCTCGTAACACAGGGTCACCATGAATTACTTTGACTTCTTGCCAACCACAAATATTCATGAAGTAGTATCGCAACCTGAAAATGCATGGGCAACCAGCAGATTAGAGCAAACGTTATCACCGAAGAAGCGCTTCAGAAGCTTTAAATCATACACATATATTTTCTTCTTGTCTCTGCCAGACCGAAAGTAAAGGGCATTACAGCCCTCCTCTGCATAATGGAGAACAAGTATCAATAGATTTATGTTTTTGCCAATATGGATTTTTGACTTAAATTATTGCATGGGGACTGCCTTTTTGCTATATATTTGCATCTCCTTCTGCATAGATTATGTGGCAGTATCTTGCAACTAGTTGAGAGCCTGCTATCCAGATCATTTGAGAGAATAAGAGAACGTGTTCTTTTTCCAGCAAATTTTGTTGCATTTGGTGTCTACCTAGTTTTGCGATCCTAGTATTGCGATGTTCATGTGTGTTGTCTTTTGTGTTTAGTTCACCAGTGTATCCATTGAAGACAACAGATGCTTTGATAGTGGTCAACTGTGAAGATGCATAATCAGCAATAACCTTCACATATGGAAAGAGACAAGAATGACAATGCTGATGATTATGCATCTTTCACAGTTGAAGCTAGTTGACCATTATGGCAAAGCATCCGTTGTCTTCCATGGATACACTGGTGAACCGAACACAAAAAGACAGCACACATAAACGTTTCAACACAGGATCCCAAATAAGGTAGACATATCAAATGCGACAAATTTTGCTGGGAAAAAAAGGAAATGTAGATGTTGATAATTATAGTAAAACAACAGTTGCCATGGCATAATTTAGGTCAACAACCCAAATTGGAAAAGACACAGATCTGTTGATACTACTTCTTCAATATGCAGAAGAGGGTTGTATTGACCTTTACTTTTGGTCTGACAGACACATAGAGAAAATATGTGTATTAGCACGTTTACACTATAGAAAATTCGAATTGAATTCGATATTATTTTTGAATTACGACTGAGGATTAGCATAAGTTAATTTGAGTTGTAGGTGTTTATACTGAAAGCCGTTTTCCGAATTCGCTTTCAGAAAATAATTACGTCTTCCAGTTCAACGAAGATTTTGTGCGATCTTCAACATGACGGCCCAACACTAAATTTGGGTTGCTCTCGGTGGCCGTAAGTAAGTTGCTTCGACTTTTTGAAGTCGTATCAATTACGACTGCGCGTGTTTACACTTCAGGAAAAAGTGAAATCGATGAAGACTCAATCGAATTCACTTCGACTTTTGGCCTAGTGTAAACGGGGCTTATGATATCAATCCTCTGAAGCACTTATTCAGTGATAACATTTGCCCCTACCTGTTCTTTGCCAATGCATTTTCAGGTTGCGATACTACTTCAAGAATATTTGGGGTTGGCAAAAAATCTGTTTTCCTCAAAGTCATCCATGGTAACCCTGTGCTACAAGCTTGTTCCAGAGTATTTTGTACTACCAAAATAGATCCTTAATCGATAGAAAGATGAAGACTGCAAACCCAATGGTGTCCCTGTTCAATGATCAGCAATCATAATCTTTGGAATCATTATGCTACAGGTGTCTTTCCAAAAAAAAGTTTTCACAACAGCTTGTGGACATTCATATTAACAAGTGTTTTGGCCCCATTTTGGTGATGATGAGCTGAATAATGTGAAATTGTACTTTCTGTTCAAGGATTTCACAATTACACTGTAAAGAACATAATGTGATAGATTTATAGGTGATAATAAATCAACATGGCTCCGAATTTTCAACAAATTGCCACCTAAAAATCATTTTAATTTGAATAGATTTCTAATGCCGGTGTAAAGAAAATGAGTGTCCCTCATGAGAGAGTGTCCTAGCTACCATAGCGACATGTACGGAATAAACCATGACATTGTAGACGAGGCCATTTGGATATAGTGCTGAAACAACTCATGCATACAGCACTCAATGGAGACCACAATAGACATATGGGTGGTTGGACACTCAGTCCCACGGACACTGTATTATATGACACTGAAATTAATAGAAAATAGCACCTCATTTTGTCATTGAAATCTGCCTGATGCTAAATAGAGCTAAATAGGAGGATTTATGGCAGACAGTGGCCATTTTTAAGACATCAAGGTGCTCTCAAAACTTTACAACAACAATCTTAATGTATTTCTTATGCTACAATTAATAAAAAATAACACCATATTTGTCATTTTGGCCCATGTGGTACCAGAAATAAAATAATTTGTACTTTTAAACATGGTGGCTGGCAGCCATATTGGATTTAGAGGTCAAGATGATATCTCAACTTCATAAAACCCATTTTAATGGATTTGTAATGCTAGAATTAGTAGGAAATGACATCTTGTTTGTCCTTTTGGCCCATCCGGTACCAGAGATACAAGAATTTGTACTTTCCAACATGGCGGATGGCGGTCATATTGGATTTAGAGGTCAAGATGATATTTTAACTTCATAAAACTAATTTTAATGGATTTGTTATGCTAGAATTAGTAGGAAAAACATCTTGTTTGTCCTTTTAGCTCATTTATTGCCAGAGATATGAGGATTTTTGTTTTTCAAAATGGCGGATGGTGGCCATTTTGTTTATGTCATAGTTTGGACACTTTCTGGGACTTCGATTTTGTGCAACTTTTGATATGTTGTAAAGCTGACCTTAAACTACCAGAAAATGCCAAAAAACCTTCTGTTGCAATTTTTTGGGGTCATGTGCTATCTTTGCTCTACTATTTTACGCACGGGGCGCCCTTTAGATGTTGAAGACTGATGGTACAGCAGGGCGCCGGACGCCTTATGGAACCGACGCTGTGGTAAGTTGGTTCCCTTTTTTGATATTTTCGATCCGAGTGGGAAAATATTTGGGTCTAGCCATCGAGCGCAGCGAGCGGGAAAATTTGGCGCCTCCTCTATTGTGAAATCCTGCATCCGCCCGTGATTTTTTTATTGAAAACCCTGGTTTAATCGAAATGTAGAGTTTTCTCGAGGAGAAACCATTTTTTTCGGATTACTACAGATTGGTTTCAAGGCTTACCTGAAAGATCAGGCGCAAATCGGCTTACAAACAAATAGTATCTATGTACTTTAAAATGTATTTATACGTATTGGTGTTTAAAATTCTATTATACTAACGGTCTCATTTGCTTCCTTGGACTGGCAACCAGCGACACACGGTGAAAGGTATGTAACTCCATCGCTCCCACACACGGGTTGAAATATGTTATCAAGACAGGAACACTCTTCGTTACACGAATACCTATATAAATACATACACGTTATGTTTTAATATTTGAGCACATCTACCGGGTGTCTCAAATTTTTGGAATCTTTATGACTAGATGCAGTGGCGGATCTAGAATCGGAAAAGTGAGCGTTATCAACAACACCTTGAACTGGTTCACATTGTAGTTAAGAATTCGTATGCTGGTCCACTTGATACAACAACAATTCTACTTCAATAAAGAGTTCTGTATGAATAAATCTGTTTGCAGTATTGAACTCTTCCTTGCGCCCCTGCTTTTCCCATTTTGAATCTGCAACTGAGATGGAAAATATGGCATACATTTCAACTTGATTGGAGTATTTTAAAACTTTTACCCCTGTGTAGCCTAAATTGGCCCCTATTGGAAAAGTGACTCCACAATTTCAGAGTACTTAACTACTTAGCATTCGTCTTACTCTTCTTGCGTATGAGGCAGCAGCTAAATATGTTGTAAGCGTTGGAGCCAACTCACTGTTGATTGGTTGGGGTTTGCGAAATTTGTGTCCACCGGTGGACGAAAGGTAGGGCACTCATTGAGAATATGATCCGCAGTCTGTGATAGAGAACCACATTGGCATGCTGGCGATGGCCGCAGCCCCCATCGGTGCATATTGCTATTGAAGCGACCGACTCCTGTGCGAATCCGGTTTAAGGTGACCCATTCCTTGCGTGGGAGATTGCTGCCAGGTGGTAGTTCTGTCTTAGGTGTAATAGAGAGTTGATATGGTCTTGGAGTATCTAGCCAGGCAGTATTCCATGTCTGTAAGATGTTCAATGGGGAACTGGAGAGTTTAGTAGCGTGTCGGCAGAAAGGTCGGCGAGAGCGCAGTCTCTGTTTACCAAGTTGGTGTGATTCTTTGACAGTGTTATGCAGCAGGTGTAGACATTAGTGACATGAGCACCTGCAATTTGGGTCGTTGCCCATTCCAGGGTGGAGTCTGCAGGTGAGGTTGCAATTCGTTTCCAGCAAAGGTTACTGAGTTACTAGCAAAGGTGGCAATCCCGTGGGTAGCGCTCTCGGTGTGTGCAGCTAGGGTGTAGCCGCAGATGTTCAGAATGGAACTGTCAGTAGCGTGTGTCTCTTAGAAGAGAATCGCAGTGACTTTATGCGCATGTGTGAGGTGTTCGATGATGTTTATCTTTGCCCTAGTGAGACCTTCCACGTTTAGTTGGAGCACTGAGATGCCATCTGACTTGACATCTGGTGATACCTGCCCTAATAAGGGCACGTGTGCCAGACTGGCATCAGATAGTGTCAGGCCTGTGAAACTCCTATACTGATCACGTACAAAACCAGGGAACTGCTGTTATAGCGCCCTCGCAGTATGAGGATAGCATGGTTATGATAATGACTTAGTTAGACTGGTGAAAGTCCTACAGGATTGCTCTTGATTGCAACACATACGGAAAGTTATATCCAAAAAAATCGCGATTTCATCATCTTAAAAACAGAAAGAAAGAAAAAAGAAAACAATATTTATCAGAAAAACATAGCTAACTATCTTAGATTTAGATTTTATCTTCTATAATAGCGTCATTGAACATGTAAATGTTACAATTGGGGCCACTCTTATCAAGCCCTCATCAAGTCCACTAAAAATTGAACACTGCCCTCAACATTGAGGGACAGTCGGATAGAGGCTTCACCCAGACGGGGTGAGTTTCCTCTCCCATTATTATAGACTCCCTGATAGTGTCCTCTGACGGGTCATGATTAAAATACAGTGAGATAAAAAAGACAACAGTGAATTAAAAAGACGGTGAATTAAAACGACAACAGATGTTAGCGTAGCCTCAGTTGATTATCATTCGCCTGAAAAAGATCAGTTACCGGGGTTCACCACGAGGAGGTTGATAATCTTGAACTTAGCATTGATATAGAGAGTCCAAACTAAATACCAAAGGTGTTAAACCTTTTTTTGTAGTAGGGGTAAAGGAAATCCTTAAATAAGGCCCCTATAATATTCTGCTCCTGTTCTATTACGAAAACCTAACATTTTAAAAGTGTAACTTATTTTCTGGTAGGTGTTGAGGTAAAGTACATGTTAATTTAGATATACTAAATAACTAATTTACATAAACAGTTTGCTTACTCTAATGAGAGTTGGTCAGATTTTGCAGCGCTTGGATGTGGATTGTACGGCTCGTGAACGCCTGCAATGGGTTGATTGTCGCAGCCAACAAATATAAGACCAAGAAAAACACCTAACGTCAAGATTAAAATCACCAGCAATGCTTGGCACAATCCACGAACACTTGAGATGAAGCGACAAATAATAGCTGAGATAATTATTCCAACAATTGAACAGGGAATAAATACGGCAGCTGCAAGGAAAAAGGAAACATTTTCACTTATGGTTCAATTAAAGCAATAACAGCCCAATTCTTTGAGAGTGCCCCCAATTTTCCGAATATTTTTGCGAAGTTGCATTGGTAATTAGAATAATTAATATCGGAGATCTCCGATAATAATTTAACGGCTGCTGGAAACGGCCTTTCAATATGAAATAGCCGGGAAATCGCGCCATGTACGTATCTAAGCTCACTCATTAGTTGTTCCGTCGGTTCAGGAGGGTCACGTTTGAAGGTCGTGTTCGTGAGGTGGCACTACTTCATCATGCACGGAAAATCGCTTCTTTTATGACAAATACGCATTTTTAGCATTGTCATTTGCAGGTATAGTTAAAAAGATTACCAACAAAACTGTACACAAATCAAAGATTATGAAAATTGGGGGCCTTCAAAAATGTGCTATTATTGATTTCAGTGGGAAAGCAGTTTTAAATTTCCAGAGAATAACAAGCCGTTTCCATTAAGTGGGCCCTGGCATGCTGACACAATTACGAATTCAGTAGCCTTTGAGTAAAGGTTGACGAATTGTGTGTTAAATGTGTCATCAGGTAGAGAGTGTGGTCCAAGTTCAAATCCAAGTCAAGTACCTATTGAGAACCACTTCTTTGTCAGGTCCAGACACGCTAAGCAGGGAGTTTCCGTAAACTGACCCATCTGACACACTTTTTTTCTGACACACTTTTGAATTCAGAACCCTTCACGGAATAAAGCACAAGTTTAAAGGCTGACTCAGAGATTGCCCGAAGAGGGCACCCTCAATTTTCAAACAATTCGGGTTTATTGCATAAACATAATGCTTGTCCGTATACTAATCACTGTGTGAAATAGCAAAGCTCAAATCGAAGTCCTTCATATAGAAAAACACAACTTTGTTATAAAATTCCGGATCCGGAATTTTTGTTTTACACCGTATCCTATGGCACTGTCATCCATACATAAATGTTTACTGCATGAAAAAAGTCTCAAACTTTGGAATTAAGTCCAGATGACTCTTTTCAATTATTACACAACAAAAACCGTATTTCAAAATCTCTGAATCAGCCTTTAAACTACGAACAGACGCTATATCTAACGATAAGCGCGTGAAGTGCCAAGGAAGTCGGGACATTAAGGAAGAAAAGTTACTATAAAAAGTTACTATTTCCCTGGCGTGAGTTCATCAGAGGGAAATAGTCAATTTTTATAGTATTTTTTTCCCTGCCGTGAAATATCGGGGAAATAGTAGGAATATTTTATGTCATGTGATACGGTATTCGCCAGTCAAAGGATAGGAATAATATTGTTTATGCGTTATATAAAACAGAATGCTGTCGGTGTTTGACATCTCACATATTTTTTCTATGCACTAATTTACGCGGTTCGCCATTTGCAAGTAGAGTCGTAATGATATTGGAATAGTGAGGCATCGTAACATAACGTGCATTCACGTATTGCGAGGTAAGTGGTGTAATGGGGAGCGAATCGAACTGTACTGCTGCGTTCTCATTTATATTGCTGCCAGCCATGCAAATGGCGAAAAGGATGAATGTCTCCCTATGCCCGCCCATTACACAAACAAACCTACTCTATTGAAGCTGTAGAAAAATTCAATGTATGCGTAAATCGATTCTAGTCACCGACGGCACTTCCCGCCTGTGTAATACATTCCTATTTATGCAAATAACTTGGCTATTTATAGCGTTCGATCAAGCCGCGGCTGACTGACCTAAGTTTAAATGAACCGCGTTGCCGTATGTACACAACCGAAATCAGTAAATCTGTGTGTGTACATTGTACGTGTCATGTAAAACATGCTTGACCGCGCCGCAATTGACCCTTCTTAGTCAAACACAGTCCCGCGCATATAATTATGACAGCAATCAATACTCCATTGCATTTCCCAATTCAAACTTGGTTCCATTGCCGGAAAATAGCCATGCATATTTGCAACGTCAGCGTAGTAAACGTTCATGTCACCCTGCATAGTTGAGACAGTGTGTTCAGAATTGACCAAGTGACACCGATACAAATAGTACGTCTCACTAGTCACGCTATATCGCGCATAATATACGATTATTTATGAGTACTTTTTCAACCCCTAATTTCCGGGATTGACTCATGGCGCAACTTTACTAACACAAAAACAACACCAACATTCACCAACGGAAAGGCTGATTTGAATTTTGTTTTCAGCTTCCAATAGCAGAGACCATCGCATTTTCCCATTATCATTGCGCATATAATTTTGATCACCTAAGGTCTAAGAATGCTCTCGAATGTCATGAACACACATTGCGGAATTTCCGAAATCTCCCCAAGCTGTATCACAAGTATGACGTCACCATTCTGTAATGATGTAATGAGCGGCGCTCTTCATTTGGGCAAGAGTTCCATATGTACCCCCCCAAGTTCTAAATAATAAGAAATTGTTTTTTATTTTTGGCCTTAGGGTTAGGGTATTTATTAGTATAAGGTCATAAATAAAAAATGATTTGTTTCCTGTGGGAGTTTAAAGTGGGGTAAATATAGAACTCTTTCCTTCATTTGTAATTGTTACGATGAAGTTTGTTCGTGCATTGGCCATCTTTTCTAAGTACATGGAGATCAAAGACTGCTGAAGAAGTATGTGCAAGTGTGGACAGACAGACACGTGATCATCAATAGACTCATGCAGCTATATTGGATGAAACAAATGGACCATCTATTGAAACAACTCTATTCAAGAATTATAATCAAGTGTAATCACCATTAATAAAAGAAGCAAACGTAATACTTAATCCGTACGACACAAGCAGTAATTTGAACAGGAATGCGCCAAAAATCCCAATTATTGCGTAACCAGCCGTTTCGAAGATAGTATAAAATACAGCCACTGGGTTTAAAACGAATCTCTTCACATCGGTAGCGAAACCTGTATTACGAATATCAAAGAATGAGCAACAGATCCAATGCAATAGAGGTAGTCGGTCTTCATGCGTGACCAAAACAAAGATGCGTATGACTTGTATCCATTTACTCCGTTCAACTAAAATGCCTGATCTTAGATTATATGGAACCAAAACTAAAGAAAGGTGGCAGTTATGATGCTTTTTTTGTAAGGCTGTATTGAACGCAGATTACTTGTACACTCAATTGTAGGGTTATAGATCAGAATCCTATTCTAGAAGTTTGGGGAAGAAGGTTTTGAAGATGTTTTCCTATAGTTTGAAGGGTGCCGAATCTGAATTTTTGGTTCCAACCTGGGAAATGTGGGGAACTTTGAAAAAATAAGGGGGTGAAATTAATATAGGGGTAAATTTGAAATCAAGTCAAATTGTGTGAAAATGTACACCAATGTAGATTAAAACATGTATGGTTTGTCTAGGTTGCGACCTTTAGTTTAACGGCTACAGCCCTGATAAGGTTCAATGTAATTCTGGGCCAAAAATATCCAGATGCTCAAATTATAGACAAATCCGACCAGCCAAATGATGGTCAGAATTGATCCGCCATTACTGGGGGGCATCCAACCCAAAACCTACCCAAATCTTTTGTACGTCTGTACCACGCTTGATTAAGTAGAATTCAAAAGCTACACTTAATCTGCACATTTGGGTGAATTCAAGCAGGATGCACCCCAGCTATGGCTGCCAGTGAGGTGTTGGAATGTGTCAAACCGGATTCGTGTATATTCTTTCAGGAAGCAGGTCAATTCGTCCCAAAACCAATTCGTCCCCCCCAATTCGTCCAGGTAACAATTCGTCCAAGTACAAATTCGTCCAGGTACCAATTTTTCCAAGTACCAATTCGTCCCCATAGTACCAATTCGTCCCGGTAGACAAATTATAATGTATAGTTGTTATGAAACTAGTGTATAAGCTAGTGTATACTATGAAAATAATAATTCATTATTTTTTTACAAACGGCTGGTAATGACGATTTTTATACAAATACCTAAAAATCGCAAGTTTCGGTCGTAAATGTGGAAAAATATTTTCAAATTTCAAATCAATTTCAACAAAAAATGCATTGTTACACCTAGAAAATGCATTAGAAGTCTGGATTAATATCATATCATACCAACTGAGATACTGACAAGTCAGGATAATATTTAGGCGATCTTTGTGATCTCCATAGGTTATATGCATATTCAACCTTTTGTATACTTTGGTAAGCATTTCAAATATGAAAAAAAACCCGGATTTCAAAAATACCCGGGAGCCACTTGTATTCATAGCTAGGTGGATATGATGCGTGAATACAAAATGCACCCTGAAAAAGTATTTCCACCGATTAAAAACATACCCTAAACATGTTTTTTTTCATATGTTATCCATACCATTGATGATGTATAGATTATTGTGATAAGGTGTTTCTTTTAAGACGATATTCTTATTAGTGCAATGTATATGTGGGCCAATGGCCTGATGTACTACTGTTAATAAATTCTCTCTTTTGAGAGAACAAACATTTTTGTCTGTTTTTGCAACCTAAACATATATTTTTATCAGTTTTTGCTACCCTAAACAAGTAAGCAATGCAGTGTGTTATTATACCCTTTATATAATGAGCCTGAGCGAATTGGGACGAATTGGTACATGGACGAATTGGTAAGCCGGGACGAGTTGGTGTTGGGACGAATTGGTACCTGGACGAGTTGGGTGGGACGAATTGGTTTTGGGACGAATTGACTCAGTGTGTTCAAAATTAGTGGTGCTCACTGAAACTTATATCTGAATGGGCTGGTCCATTTAGCGATTTGGGTAATATTAAACTGACAAAGTATGCGCTGCTATGCTCACATCAACTGATCCAGATCCAATATATATTGGTCATTTCATTATTTATACTTGTATGCAAAGGAGAGGACCTAAAATGATGTATGAAGTTCTATTGCATGCTATAATTTTACACAACTTCGTAGTGGAAATATGGGTGTGAGGTTTTCCAGAATACCGTCGCCTGTAAATTTTATTAACATTTAACGTGAAGAAACAAGCAAGAAATACACTAATGAACACTGTATTCCTTCATAAACGTTTGATTTTTTTTTAAAAAGAGTGCTTGTGAGTTTGTCATATGTAGACACTTCTACTGCCACTTATCCACTGGAATTATCTTCGTTAACATTTTAATTGTTCTCACTAATTAAGTTGGTGTGACTTCAAAGTTGGATATATAAGTGTAGACTAATTAAGCTTTAAAATGAGCCCAAACTTAATCGAACAAAGGAAGCAGGAACTCTCTGGCAACAAGGTAATCACAAAGCTATAGCTCATAGATACAGTAAACTCTACTTAAAATTAAAAACACATTATACAAAAAATTAAAACAATTCGCAACCTCGCCCCTTTTATTAAAGGCGGAAGTTTGAGAATTTTCCATGTTCTGCATGGAACCCTTTCTTTTAAAGTGTTTTTTTTTTTCAGACACCAAAATCGCTTTTTCTTGCAAATTTTTAGGGTCGAAAAAATTGTTATAATATTATTGGACTAGACGTATATGTTATTGAAAAGTAGTCGGCATACGGCAATATTATATACTTTTATATTACGTATTCTCCCTGTATACTTTCTTGATTCTTAAAATTACAAAATTGCGTACAACTTGCCGGCAAACAGCTATATAGTCAGTTGAAAACTGGGGCATTGATACATTAACAGAAAGTCGTCAAATTAAATTCATACCTTTGAGAGATCTTTCCAGAGTCTTGTCGTCTGCATTAGGAGCCTTACTTTGGAAAGGGTTTCTGGGATACAGTGGAATCGGTATGGCCAATACTAACAAGATTACCCCAGCTCCTAAAAATCCAACCCACCATGCTCCAATCCAGCGAGGGTCCCAACTTGGGATGCCATTTGGTATCTCATCACTTGTAATGCGATCAAAGTCTACATACAACGACACGGCGTAACTTCCAACGAAGACGCCAAGAAGTGGTCCAACAGTGCTTAATATCAAAGTACGGCTAGAGAGAGCGTGAGGGAGAGATATAGAAAGAAGGATAAAAAGAAAGCGAGAGAGAGAGAGACTAGAGAAAGGAAAGATTTGTATTATGATATAATCTTTGTCGTCCTTCTCGTCGCCGTCTCCCTCTTTTCACTTTCTCATAAAATATCTTGAAAACAAGTATAAAACGACTCAGAGATTTCCCGAAAAGGGCGCACTAAATTTTCAAACAAATCGTGTTTTTTGCATATACATAATGTTTGCCCATATACTAATCACTGTATGAAATAACTAAGCTCAAATCGAAGTCCTTCATATAGAAAATCACAACTTTGTTATAAATATAATATTCCGGATCCGGAATTTTTGTTATAAACTGTATCATATGGCAGTGGTATACGGGGCATAAATGTTTACTGCATGAAAACAAATCCGATTCAACTCTAACTTTGGAATTAAGCATTTTAGGTGGCTATCTTTATTGTAGATGATTATTTTTTAATTACTACTCAAACAAATATATTTTGAAATCTCTGAGTCAGCCTTTAAATGGAAAGAAATCGCACAAAATAACGTGTAACATGAAGTTCGTGTAGGTTTTGTACAGGTTGGGTTTGGTTATTTTTATGTTTAGATGTTTTTCCAAATACCTCAAGGTGCTTGAAAATTAGTAAAAAACGTAGAAAACAACAGATATACAGATACAGATATAACCTCAGTTTGGTTCGGCAGTATCTAAACCCATGTGTGGACGTGAACAGTTATGTCATAGTTTTCCAAAAATTATTATTTCTGGTCGAAAAACATAGATTTTCGATAAGTTCTTTTATCGATAAAATATTTTCCATTTGATAAACTCAGTTCATCTTAATTCAACATTTTTTAAAAACATGCTTTTGTATAATAAGAACTGGGTTTTCGAAAAGCACTGTTTTTAGATAAACCAAAATTATCAATAGATACAGTTTTTCAGTCGATAAACATTGTTTTTCAAATTGATATGATGTTTTTTTAAATTCAGTTTTTTGAAACCACGCGATAAACTATGTTTCTGATTTGATTAACATAGCTATTCGATAAACAAGGTTTATCAAGTAAAAAAAAAACAAAAAAAAAAAAAATAGCATCAAAGTAAGCGCAATAACACAGGCAACCATTTTAAAAAGCATGTAGGGATCATCTGCCACCCTTCCCGATATTTCCATGTTTTGTGTTTTGGCAGTCATTTAAAAAAGACCATAAACTACCCTCCTACATTTTTGGCAACATATGGTATTTCTTGTTCTATTATACTATTATTCTTTCACGAGGAAATGTACACGGGACTTAATCTTATCCCCCAAGTATTGGAGTAAACGCTCCTCTGAAAACACATTTTTGAAAAGTGCCCCAATTTTCAAGTTTGTGTGATTTAAACACAATTGTCTAGTAAACTATAAATGTCCATGCGTCATAAAAGAAGGGATTTTGTAATTAGATTTAGGATCCCCGATCCTAATTCAACGACGGAAGCGTGAAAATTTTGTCTATCCATTATGAAATAGCACAATCTCACGAAATGATCCTAACCTGACTTGCATGAACCAACGGAACAGCTAATGGATGAGGGTTGACACGTACATGGCGCTATTTTCTGGCTATGTCATATTAATTGTAATGACGTTTTCAGCGGCCGTTGAATTGTTATCACAATCCTATATTAACCAAGGGGTTTCCACTCCCGTTAGTGCCCCGCCCCAAGGAAACCACTTTTCCGAAGGAATTGTTGCACGAAGTTTATACCACATGTGAAGGGTCATAAGAAAACACCAAGTCAGAAATAAAAAAATAAAATTTGGGATGCAAACTACGGGCAAAACATTGTTTTTCAAAACACACGAAAATTGGGAAAAAAGACGGAGAATTCCAATGAGCATTGCGCTTACATCAAACCTTTTGAAATCTTACTTTATGTTGATATCTACTCTAGAAGAACCAAATTACATATATTTAACACAAAACTTATCGTTTTAGACAATCCTGTATTTTTTTACGGGTGTTGCAAAATACACGTTATTTTCCCATAGAGTTTATACAGTAATGGTTTAGCAACGTCCACGGTGAAATTGTTTTCAGCACATTAATGGTCAATTATTTTTTTTATTCTTACTACAAATTGTTTACTTACATTTATGTGTGCACATATATCAACAAAAAATTGCTAATAGACCCCACTAATTAACTTATTAATGGCTTGACCGATTTTAATGAAAAGAGCGCATTTTAGTCAGACAATTTAAAAAAAATCAAGAAAAAGGCCAACGAAAAAAGCGGCCAGCGCGAAAACAATTTTGAGGGGTCCATAGGAACCCCCTCCCCCTTGGTCACTTAAGTGTTAATTATTCTAATTACAAATTTTTATTCTTATGCGATACTTAGAAAAAAATAGAGCTTCTCCATTCAGAGATATCGTTTACTAGCCCATTGCCAATGCAACTGTTCAAAAATCTCAAATATTTTAAAATACAGGGATGCTCTTCAACAAAAATTATGTTATTATTGCTTTAAGATTTTTTAAATTTTAAAGCAATAATTACGCATGCATTATTTAAGACTATCCTCGAATGCACATAACTAACCGGGACAACTTTAAAATTGCGTTGACACACATCCGTTGACCATCGTGCAGTCATTCCCACCCATTTTGACGTGCTTTCAAACGTAAGTTTAGTCTTGGCTGACATAGCACGCCCGATCGTGAAAAAAATACGAGAGATTCTGTTTCACTCACCATTGTATGATCCAAATGCAGCGCGATCCCTCCCTAAGATGTCGTCCAGGTAAGAAATAACGATGGCGTTAAAAATCGATTGTCCAAAGCCATACACAATTTGCCCCAGCAATAGCCACCAAACCACTCCTTTAAATCCCGCAGTTTCATCATTGCATGTGACTGTCTTTTCGGATGTCGATACTAGCTCCACGATACTAGCTTGAGTAGATGTAGGGAACATATAATCTGCTTCTTCAGGAGTCAATGTCTCGTTAACGACAAGAGTCTCTTCCTCCTTGCAAAGAAAATTATTCAGGTCTTGGTTTGATAATGAAGTCGTTCTGATGCCCAAAGCAAGAGAAGATGGATCTAAGGGATCCGAAAGATAATGCGGTAAGGCGCTCAGCAAATCGCCAATTGCCATGAAAACAACACAAAAAGTTAACCACGCGGGTCGATTACCTTTACCTGCAATATATGCTAGTGGAATGCTCGCAATGGCGCCTACGATGTCATTAACTTGAATAATGAATGCGGACTCATCGCTACCAAGGCCAAATTGTCGCTCAATTGTAGTCAAAATTGTCCCGAAATAGGAATTATTCATGTATACGAATGTGAATAACAACGAACTGTGAATCAAGAATATAAATGGCTTGGATAACCACTGAATCCACGGGGGATAGCACAGGCACCACATTCCAACAAATTTCATAGGGACACCTCTTTCGCGCCGGTTGTCACCGATACATAATTCACTCCCTAATCTGTCCTGATTCCACATCTGATCTCTTATCGTATCCTCCAATTGTCGCCTAGTTTGAAAATCAATGTAGATGCTGAATCCGTTTTAAGATGTAAACTCGTCAACCTCTTGGCTTCAACTCCAGAGCCATCTGTTGGTATGAAGCAGATTGGGCTTTTCATTTCCACACGATTACACGTACATGAAATGTTGCTGGTATCTTTTTGCAGCCATCGCAGGTGCCCGGAAACCATAAGCTCTATATGAAAGTAGTAAGTGAAATTTATGTGTTGTGGGCGTCAAGGTCAGAAATACCCTTCAAAAACAAATGAGCCTTGTGCACAAATAATCTGAATTTTGTAATATAACGCTGTTTTAATATGATTTCAATCTGATTGATTGTTTCAATAATTTGGAATGTCCAAAACACAATTACAATTCAATAACTCAATTTTAAGATTTTACAGTCTTACTGAATAGTCTACTCAGATGTGACGACTTATGTCTAAAATTAAAAGAAGACTACAAAATGCCAGCAAGCAAAGTCGTATATTCCGCAGTACAATAATTCAAGTGTTACCACTATCAGTCTGTCTGTCGAAAATGTTCACTTTTAGGACCACAAACTGGAATCCCTTTTTGATTCCAAAAACTGAAGGCTTGGAAATGACAGCAGACATTTCAGCTTTCAAGCTTAAATTATACACAAGGTATACGTAGTCTGTCAACCAAGGTTTAAAAATAACAATCCGAAAAAACACGGGGAAAAACACAAACAAGATTAGAACGTCCATGATACAAATTTGTTTCCATTTGTTTCCATTTGTTTGACGCGTGTTTGATTGGTAAAACCACTAGGTGGTAGTATCGTTAACAATCGCTTAACCCTCGTAATACAAACGCACGGCATGTATTTCAACCCGCAGAAGTATATGTGATACATTTCATGAGCAAGATATGAATTAAGAAAATGGAAACGATGAATTAGAAATGCTTTCAAACGGTCATTTATAACGATTATTAGTGGCAAGTGTGAAACTTAAAAAAAATGGTCTCACAGACCTACAGCCTTTATTGCGAAATGAATATTGGCACAATTTAGTACACGATTCCTGTCAACATCACTCCTGAACCCTCACTTACTAGAATATAGGGTAATTCGCGTTTTTACTAGAAGCTTCCTCCGTGGCGCAGCGGTCTAAGACATTACTGATTTTACTTTTGGATATTCTGTCGTTCTCAGTTCGATTCCGGTGTTGCAGGAGATATGGTCCTCCGGGCTCAAAGTCCGGGAACAATGCAATGGTGAAAAATAGGGCAATCGATTCAGTTTACTCTTCACGCAGCATTACTTTCACGCTTTATTCCGTTGTCGTCTATGGGGCCCGGACTATGATACCTGCCGGACAATGATTACTTTCACACCGGATATGGCCCACCACTTTCGGCATATTAAAATCATGCTAGTATTCAGTTATGGTGATCATTCTCTTTAAGAGGCTACGCGTTCCACTGACCATTGAAATGAACAGACCATTAATTGAAACTTCATATCAGTTTATCAATTTATCAGCATATGATCTACCTATAATACCTTCAGAAAGTGTATATGGTATTAATTAAACACTTCAAATTGCTCTATTAGCCTGTCAGATGTACATCATCATCGGCAACAAAGACAAAATGTTGTTGTAACATTTGTTACATGTTGGACACCAAGGTTTAAAATACCAATTTTACATATCTTGTAAAACTGCAACCTTTAAATTGGGTAACAATTCCCTTTTTGGCATAGACATTTTGGAGCATTACACTGATAAAGATGGCAAGTAAATCAGCAAAAGCCAATTGCATTGGGTATTTTTTTACATGCTAAGAGTTTGAAAAATTGTTGGACAGCAAATGTAACAAATGTTACCCTTTCTTAGCAATGACTTTTTGTAAAATTGCACAATAATTGTGAAATGCGCCTTCATGCATACCGTATTTTTGATTACCCAGTTGTTAATACAAAAACATATTTACACATTTAAGAAACTATGATGGAAACCTGTAGTTAAATCGAATATTAAGCTTGTTTTTTTGTAACACTTTTACTCCATTTTGAGCCAAATTTCAAAGCAAAACATTTAAAATTAATGAAATAATTATTACATTTTGAATGTGTTTTAATTAAATGTCTTTATATGCAAATCTATCCAATTTGATCACAAAGCAACGCAGAAAATATTTATCTAATTATAGTGAAAACAAAATCCACACCCCAAATTTTGCCAATACCATATGTATTAACGATATCTCCAACCGGGGGGGGGGGGGGGGGGGGGGGGGGTTACCAGAGTTACCACAGTTTACAGAGGGATTTCACACGAGGTAGCAGAGGTGTCCCCAAATCCCCTCAAATCAGGCCTTTGTTCCCTAGGTACTAACTCACGCACAATGGTCTATGGCAAAAAGTGGCAACATTTGGCATGTTTTTTAAAACTCTCAGAGAAGAAATACAACAATATCACGACAATGTACAACCTATTTTCACCAAATGACCAGATATGCAACATATGGTGACGAGAAAATATTTTAGTGATGGACCACCCAATGTAAACTGCTCGAAATGCCCAGCACGGGGTGCTCTATAGTCGGCACGCCTAATATTGGGCCAATCGAGGTGTGAAATTACACTTTTACAAATTTGGACTTTACGGCAGCCTAAGTGACGTATAAATCTAACTGGTTTTAACATGTTACTGCTGGATAAATTGGCAGTCATTATTTCATTTGTTACTTACGTTGCTATGAATATCATTGTTATAATCATAAAACTTGTATTACAAATAAATATAACGATGCGGAATTAACTTCCTAACCGGAAGGGTGTGACATTTGATTCCGTATTTTCTGGTCATATATATTTATTCGCATGGCTGCTGCTAACGCCCAGAACCAGATGGTACATTTCCAATTCTACTTGATGGACTTAAGGGAGGAAGTTACCATGCAGATGTCATCTACTTTCAAAAGTTTAAATCTGAACAAACAGGGTTTGTCCTGACATTTATTGCATATCCGCTATTTTGGATTTTTGACCAATTTTCCTAGATTTGTGGATTTTGAAACCAAAAGAAGATTTTTTTCTTCAATTCTTTTAGTCTTAAATTAATCCGTATCCAACTATCTTTCATATAAAACATGTCAATGGCTTGTCTTCCACCTGATGACTTTTTTGTATGCACCTAAAAAACAATAGCTTCACGACCACCATCTTGGATTTCCAGCCAAAATTTCAAAATTTCATCAATTTGCTAGTTTTGTTGCATTTTGAAACCATGGACGAATTTTTTTCTTCAAATTTTTCAGCCCACAAGTGACAATTAGCTTTCATATAATACAAGTTGAATGCTTGTCTTCGACTTAGTTATAATTTTTGAATAAATGATCGAGCCGTCTATGCAAACGAAACCCTGTGTGAAATGACTGGAAGCTGGGTCAACAAAGGAATACAAGACAAACATAGGAATATGAAAGGTAATAAAAAATATGAAGCATAAAGCTTGAGTGCATTTAGTGATATATAATAATAATGCCGATTTATCACGAACACATATCCACCCTGAGGGGTGCTCAAGCTGTGATTGCCAATTATATTATTATTAACGCTGCCATCAGGAAATCGTCACAATCATTTCGCTTGATCTAGGTGGATGCTGGCCAGCCGCACAACCCTATCAGCACTTGTGATATCACCCATAACACCTATCCAATTTTCGCTTGGGTCAATGAAGCAATTGAGACTAAGTATCTTGCACAAGGACACAAACACGGGCTCGAACTCACGATTTTGACGGTTTAATGACCATGAGTCCTGCGCTTTTCCACTGGACAACACGTGCTCTTAATAAACATGATAAAATGTTCTTTGTGGTTAAAAACATTATTTTATTTCTGTAACTTTTGAGAAGATCCCTGATAGGGAAGGTACCTTATTTCATCACGCCAGAGAAAAAATAAATTCCCCTAGTCTTCTTCTTAGCGTTATTGGTAATGGCTTGTGATGGTGTCAGGATTTATTCAGCTGAGTAAGCTGACTTTGGGCCGCGTGTATCCATGATATGGACGCTCCTAACATGGTCCGCTTTGAGGCTGGGGCGGATTGAGAACAGTCAGGGGGTTTCACCCTACTCTTTTTCGACACTGACTGCGATGTACAGTTATGACTCTCTATACACGGGATCGACGGCTTAACGTCCCGCTTAGACGGATGCTTTCCATGATTTCTTTGCCCAATTCCAAGTGAACCACGGAGGAGAGCGCTATTCTGTATTTAATCAATAACTGGTATACAGATCAAATCCAGAATTAAGTAGCCAAATAAATCCCAGCAAGTGACCCCACCGGGATTCGAACCCGGGAATTTTTGGTAAATTTGCGCCACAGACAAGCATCCTAACCAATAGGCCACACTCTCCCACACAATTCCCCTAGTGCTATATTGAGACTCAATTGGACAACGTTGGACCTGGTGACATAAAGCCTATTTTTAGATTTGTAGATAGCACCCCTAGTGTTATATTGAGATACAAGCTTATAGATTTTTCTTAAAGTATCTACTTTAAATAGCGGGAATATTTTCCTGGGGATATTCCAGGTATGATGCAATAGATTGCAACATAGGTAAAATACAGTATGTTGTCATCAGTGTGAGACCTGGTGATCTGATGCCACAAAACCCGGACAAAGTCGCCAGATCACTCAAGAAGAAACAGCTCAATGACCTTGGATAAAATCAATAGAAAACAAAAGAATATCCTAGGCAATATTGATTTTTGATGGACAAAAAGAAGTGCAATGTTTACATGTGATACATCATTTTAAACATTTTATCATCATTTAAAATCTGTACATATTTTAAAGTGAAAATTTCTCCGACTTTATCCGGGTTTCGAGGGAGCAGGTAGATAATGGGGAAACGAGCTGTAAAATATAAATAGAGCTGAATTCTTCTCAAATCCTGGCATTAACACTAGGGCTCTGACAGTGCTGTTTTGCTGGTTCCGATCACGGGTTTCTCTCCCATTCACTAGACACGGGATATCGGAGCCTCATGCCACAGCACATCAATCGGCAAGGACGGTCCACTCTGTAGCGAGAAATGGCGGTGCTGACAAATTGAACGTGATTCACGCATAATCCAATGTCATGAGTATCAAATCCAATCAGATCAGAAGTGTTGTTATTATCTAACATCAAAGCATGCAATAAGAAAATAAGCTACGCCTCAACGATGAAATTAAGAGCTAAGAAACAGACGCCCTATTTTAAAATGGCTGCGCCCATCATGAACGCGCGTCTGGGAAAGGTGCCCCTTCCATATATTAATCTTCCTTGTTAACACTACACAGATCCTCTTACTCTGCAGATCTCCACTGTTAAAATGTTCAGTAAATCAGTAAAAACTACCCAAAATTAGGGACCTAGTTTTTCACCACATATTGTTATAAATGTTAGTTATAGCAAACACCTTTTTTCATTTAATTTTCCACTCTGTCTTCAATTTAAATGCAAGGATTGCTTCAAAATATAGGCTCCTTGTTATCATTCGTATAGTTTCTGCAGCGTCAGCCGCCATCGTCTGCTTTAGTTTACCTACTGACCGCATGTCGGTGCTATTTCCCATGTAGTGATTTTGATGACGTAGCAGCGTTACATCGTTCACCGTATAAAATAGTGGAGCGGTTTGGACTGCAAAATTGTCGACAACCCTTCCCCTCGGTACAACAAAACGCAAACACTTCTATTCGAAAGATAGTAATAAATAATTTTAGAAAATGCTGGTTGTGGTCAAAAAACTTTGGTTGCGGGGGTGTTTTGTTCTGGTCAAAAAAATCCAGTTTTTGAGCTAAAAACCTTAAGGAAAACACGATTTATTATTTCTTAGGAAAACAACTTTTAATCATGTTGCAATACATCAATCTCTGACATTTATATTGATACTTTATGTTTTTATACAATATATAAATGTCTATAATTTTAGCTCCAAAACCACTGTTTTTCCTTTTGTTGGCCACGTTCACTGACCCTTTAGGCAATGTATAAAACAATATACCAATAACAAACCAAAAAGGATACCATAAAAAAATTGTAATATCTTACTTTAAAAAAAAAAATAATAATTTCGCGTTTGTTAATTTCAGCCCAAAATTGCATTTGCGGTTCCTAGAAATAATTCCTGCCACCAAATATTTCAACCCAACCATCTTTCTGAAATGGTTTGTGTTGTGTAACGAGAGAGGGGTAAGGTAACTCGAAAACTACGAGCAATTTTCAAGCTCGGCCCTCCATTAAAATAGGCGAAGGTCAAATGTAGTATATAGGATCATTGATCTGATGTAGAATAAAAATGGCGTCGCCGCAGCAACGGAAGTGAATGAAATAAACCGTTTGTTCAAGACGATTCTGGTGACGGCGAAGGCGATTTGAGAGGGGCATGATTTAGCATTTTGAACCAAAAATCGCTGTGGATATAATACATGACACGTAGGAGCCAGACAAGCCGTTAGTAGTGATGAAATATTCGCCGGTCAGCGAGCCTCTGACAGCTCAGTCGAGTGTGTTGAGTGATCCGCATGCACTGACGTGGCTGAATGAGAGCGTGCGAAGGGGATTTATCGTTAGTCAAGAGGGTAAGACACCCTACGGGACAAAAAAAAGAAAAATCGTGCAACTTTGTGATAGAAGTATTATAGCATTTGTACACGCTTAATATGGACCACAACCAATATTTTAAAAAACGGGACCCCAGCTCGATTTGACCTGTGGCGGCTGTGGACGGAGTTGACCATTTTTTCAAAAATGGCTGACAATTCGCATTTTCAAGTCTTCATATTTGCGGTTAATAATAGTGATTATTATGTATATCCCAGTGTTTTGAATGCCAAGGTATTCAAAATGACATATTTTTACTATATTCGTAGGTATTTTATTTTCCAATATTGGCCACCAAAAGTACTCTATAATTGACTGTTTTTCTTTTATACCTAGCTCAAAATGATATTGACTGATTTTGTGTCTAGACTATGGTTTTTAGGATCAAGAAATCTGAATATGACCTAAATTTTGGAATATCTTGTGCCAGTTCTGGGGTTTTTCAATATGGCAGCCATCTTTAATTAAGATTGACCATTTAATTAAAGGGGAATAATAGCCAGTTAGTATTAAGGAGGTTTGTTAGATAAATCGCCCTATATATTAACAAGCTCCCTGTATGGTAAATAAAATGAAAAAGACTACTCCTGGAAGCCGCCAACAGATTATTGTATTGCAAACACCGGATCTAAAGTCGATAAAATCACGATTTGTGTTTGCAGCTGAGTGTGTTGTACAATGATTGGAAAATGAACCGCAAAACATACAGTCCAGGTCTGGTTCATGATATAATGTTGATTTCATGTTGATCTCACCGCAGTACAAACATTTTGAAAAACTGGGCGTCTCCTAAAGGTTGCTATTTTTAATTGTTAAAGACTTGTTTGAGGTATATTGCATTTTGTCTAAATAATATCGCGACACAAACTATGTTGTATTTTTGGGTGTTACATCTGAATATACCTCATTAAATATCATGCCTGTTAGCACGCAAGTTGTGTTAATAGAAACTGTCAAGTTTTATTTCAGATGTCGGTCACACCTTGCAGCGTTGTATTGTTGTACTATATCTTCTTACACTGTCCTCTGCACTCCATGATACATGACAACTGATAGACGGCACATACGTAATCGCTACACCAGTTGAGGGAAGAGAGTTCATGCGCAATGGACGTTCGAAAATCTGCTGGCAAATCTCGGTGCTTTGATGACCTGTCACGCATCGTTCTCAATCTCAAAACAGAGCATATCTAAAAATCTTGTGTTAGTGCAAATGTTTTCAAAATCTCTGCCTTCGAGTGAAAGCATCGTAAAAGACGTGAAATAGAATGCTTACCACCAGACCTTCCGATCTTATTAAAATGTATACATTTGTTTTTTGTGATTACCAAAAGCGTTAAAACTGCCAGTCAGCGAACTAGGATTGTTCGGTCGAGCTGCACCCTTTCTCGAGACAACTCAAAGGGCTGTTATGGTTCATCCAACATGGACTATACGAAAGCTCAGCATGGTGTGGAGCAACACCCCACTACACTATCCAACTTGATGCCAATCCAGAGAGAGACGTGCAATTTCCATCATCGGAATTCATGAGAGTGGCTCACCCTTACAACATTCAACCATTGAGTCATCGCAGGGCAGTTGTCACTCTTTTCCACAGCATTTTCTTGACAAGCACCGAATCTCCTCAGCAGACGGTCTACCTGAACTGCTCTCAGTTGACCCTCGTCTTAGACGCTCAGGAAGGTCTCACGACCTGCTGTGTGAAAATCCAAAGGTCAATTGGCTCCCAGAAGAAGATCATTTCTCCCATTTATTGTAGGCTTATGGAAAGCTATTTATGCTCATGTGCATTAAATCAGATTGCTGAGTTTCAAAAGGCCAGTTATAATCCCGCATCTTGGCGCCAATCCGTCAGCGTCACTAATTAGATAAATGCATAATGGTTTGACAATAAGAAAATCATAAAACTACTTTATTTCCTCATTTAAATTTTTTCATTCATTAAAAAGTTTTATTAGGAATGATTACATTCGTATAGTTTCTGCAGCGTCAGCCGCCATCGTCTGCTTTAGTTTACCTACTGACCGCATGTCGGTGCTATTTCCCATGTAGTGATTTTGATGACGTAGCAGCGTTACATCGTTCACCGTATAAAATAGTGGAGCGGTTTGGACTGCAAAATTGTCGACAACCCTTCCCCTCGGTACAACAAAACGCAACCACTTCTATTCGAAAGATAGTAATAAATAATTTTAGAAAATGATGGTTGTGGTCAAAAACTTTGTTGGCAGGGGTGTTTTTTGGTCAAAAAATCACGTTTTTGAGCTAAAAACTTAAGAAAATCAAGATTTATTAATTTCTTAGCAAAACAAATTTTAATCATGATGCAATACTATCAATCTCTGACATTTATATTATAGATTTCTGTTTTATACAATATATAAATGTCTATAATTTTAGCTCCAAAATCACTTTTTTTCCTTTTTTTGGCCACGTGTCACTGAACCCTTTAGGCAATGTATAAAACCTATATAAATAACAAAAAGGATACCATAAAAAATTGTAATATCTTACTTTAAAAAAAAATAATAATTTCGCTTAATTTGCAGCCCAAAATGCATTTTCGGCCTAGAAATCATTCCTGCCACCAAATATTTCAACCACAACCATCATTTTCTTAAATGGTTGTGTTTTGTTGTACCGAGAGCGGGGTAACTCGAAAACTAGAGCACTTTTCAAAGCTCGGCCACTCCATTAAAATAGGCGAAGTGTCAAATCGTATGTATATAGGATCATTGATCTGATGTAGAATAAAAATGGCGTCGCCGAAGCAACGGAAGTGAATGAAATAAACCGTCTTGTTCAAGACGATTCTGGTGACGGCGAAGGCGATTTGAGAGGCAGTGATTTAGCATTTGAACCAAAAATCGCTGTGGATATAATACATGACCACGTAGGAGCCAGACAAGCCGTTAGTAGTGATGAATATTCGCCGGTCAGCGAGCCTCTGACAGCTCAGTCGAGTGTGTTCATCTATTGAGTGGATCGCATGCACTGACGTGGCTGAAGCCTTGCGAAGGGGATTTTATACGTTAGTCCAGAGGGTTAAGACCCCTCCGGAGAAAAATCGTGCACTTTGTGATAGAAGTATAGCATTTGGTACACGCTTAATATGGACCACAACCAATTATTTAAAAACGGGACCCCAGCTGGATTTGACCTGTGGCGGCCGTGGTGACCATTTTTTCAAAATGGCTGCCAATCGCATTTTCAATGTCTCATATTTCGGTTAATAATATTGATTATTATGTCTATCCCCGTGTTTTGAATGCCAAGGTATTCAAATATGACATATTTTTTAAATATATTCTGTCAGGTATTTTATTTTCCAATATGGCCACCAAATTACTCTATAATTGACATGTTTTTCTTTATACCTAGCTCAAAATGATATTGACTAGATTTTTGTGTCTATACTTATGTTTTTAGGATCAAGAAATCTGAATATGACCTACATTTTGAAATATCTTGTGTCAGTTCTTGTGTTTTTCAATATGGCAGCCATCTTTAATTAAGATTGATCATTTAATTAAAGGGGAATAGCCAGTTATTAAGGAGTTTGTTAGATAATCGCACTATATTATTTAACAAGCTCCCTGTAATTGGTAAATAAAATGAAAAAAGACTACTCCTGGAAGCCGCCAACTAGACGCATAACCCCCGCAGCCGCGCGCAAGTGGCTGTAAGCCTGCTATTAACTAAAACGGGGATCCGTCTGCTCATTACAGTCCACGGTAAGGGTATTTAGCCGCCTGACTTTGTTTTCAGTTTGTAGACTTATGGACCCATCTTTTTCACATTCATGCGGGGACAATTGAATATTAATTATTAAAGAACAATATACAGATGTTGAATCTTAAAAAGGAATTTTATTATGGTTTTTTTTTTTTTTTTTTTTCACGTAGGAGCCAGACAAGCCGTTAGTAGTGATGAATATTCGCCGGTCAGCGAGCCTCTGACAGCTCAGTCGAGTGTGTTCATCTATTGAGTGGATCGCATGCACTGACGTGGCTGAAGCCTTGCGAAGGGGATTTTATACGTTAGTCCAGAGGGTTAAGACCCCTCCGGAGAAAAATCGTGCACTTTGTGATAGAAGTATAGCATTTGGTACACGCTTAATATGGACCACAACCAATTATTTAAAAACGGGACCCCAGCTGGATTTGACCTGTGGCGGCCGTGGTGACCATTTTTTCAAAATGGCTGCCAATCGCATTTTCAATGTCTCATATTTCGGTTAATAATATTGATTATTATGTCTATCCCCGTGTTTTGAATGCCAAGGTATTCAAATATGACATATTTTTTAAATATATTCTGTCAGGTATTTTATTTTCCAATATGGCCACCAAATTACTCTATAATTGACATGTTTTTCTTTATACCTAGCTCAAAATGATATTGACTAGATTTTTGTGTCTATACTTATGTTTTTAGGATCAAGAAATCTGAATATGACCTACATTTTGAAATATCTTGTGTCAGTTCTTGTGTTTTTCAATATGGCAGCCATCTTTAATTAAGATTGACCATTTAATTAAAGGGGAATAGCCAGTTATTAAGGAGTTTGTTAGATAATCGCACTATATTATTTAACAAGCTCCCTGTAATTGGTAAATAAAATGAAAAAAAAAAAGACTACTCCTGGAAGCCGCCAACTAGATTATTGTATTGCAACACGGATCTAAAGTCGATCAAATAACGATGTATGCAGCTGAGTGTGTTGTACAATGATTGGAAAGTGAACCATGCAAAACATACAGTGCAGGTCTGGTTCATGATATAATGTTGATTCCTGTTGATCTCACCGCAGTACAAACATTTTGAAAATGGCGTCTCCTAAAGGTTGCTATTTTTAATTGAATTAAAGACTTGTTTGAGGTATATTGAATTTTGTCTAAACATAATATCGCGACACAAAATATGTTGTTATTTTTGTGTGTATACCTTAATTATACCTCAGTTAAATATCATGCCTGTTAGCACGCAAGTTGTGTTCATAGAAATGTCAAGTTTCATTCAGATTCGTCACACTTGCAGCGTTGTACTATATCTTCTTACACTGTCCTCTGCATCCATTGATACATCGACAACTGATGACTGCACGATACGCTACTCGCTACACCAGTTGATGGAAGAGTCCTGTGCAATGGACGTTCGAAAATCTGCTGGCAACTCTGGTGCTTTGATGACCTGTCACGCATCGTTCTCAATCTCAAAACAGATGCTATCTAACAGATCTTGTGTTAGTGCAATGTTTTCAACATCTCTGCCTTTTCAGAGTGAATAGCCTCTGTAAAAGACGTGAAATAGAATGCTTACCACCAGACCTTCGATCTTATTAATAACGTATACATTGTGATTACCAAAATGGTTAAAACTGCCAGTCAGCGACTAGGAGTGCTCCGTCGAGCTGCACCGTATCTTGAGACAACTCAAAGGGCTGTTATGGTTCGATCCAACATGGAATATACAAGCTCAGCATGGTGTGGAGCAACACCCCACTACACTATCCAAACTTGATGCAATTCAGAGACGTGCCATTTCCATCATCGGCATTCCTGAGAGTGAGCTCACCTCTTACCACATTCAACCATTGAGTCATCGCAGGGCAGTTGGATTTGTCACTCTTTTCCACAGCATGTTTCATTGACAAGCACCGGATCTCCTGAGCCAGCTGCTACCTGAACTGCTCTCAGTTGACCCTCGTCTTAGACGCTCAGTCAGGTCTCACGACCTTGCTGTGAAAATCCCAAGGTCCAACTTGGCCTCCCACAGAAGATCATTTCTCCCATTCTTTGTAGGCTTATGGAACGCTATTCATGCTCATGTAGCATCAAATCAGGATTGCTGAGTTTCAAAAGGGAAGTTAATCGCTATCTTGGCGCCAATCCGTCAGCGTCACTAATTAGATAACTGCTATTAATGGTTTGACAATAAGAAAATCATAACATACTCTTATTCCTCATTTAAATTTTTTCATCATTTAAAGTTTTTATTAGGAATTATTACAATCATATAATTCTGTGCAATAATACAATTGAAGACTACAGCGGATGGTGGCTTATTTCCAGCGGTCCCTCGATCAGTAGGTTGACAGGATTGTTGAGATGGACTCGGGAGAGTACTAGCATTTGAATCCTTCTTCCACTGTGGTCTCCCCAATGTTGGTACTCGTTTTATGTGCAATATAATTTTAATTGTAAAGTCTTTTTAATATACAATTTTTTTTGGTATTTTGAACATAGAGGCTATTTTAATAAACCATAATACACTTTTACTTTGCTAATGCTAGTGTATTACAAGCGGTAGGGTTGGTGTAACAGTTCGATTTCTTGCATAGCAGTGGCGTAACGGGCCTGCCCGCTCTGAGGGGGCAAATTTCCCGGTTTTGGGAAATTTTCCCTCTCAGGGGGGTCGAAAGGCCAATTTTTCCCGGTCAGAGGGCTAAAAAACGGCTGATTTAGCATGATTTTTGCAAATTTTTTCCCGGCCAAAGTCGTCAGGGGGACAACCTGCCCCCCTGTTTTTTTTTTTTTTTTTTTTTTTTTTTAATATACAATTTTTTTTTTTGGTATTTTGAACATAGAGGCTATTTTAATAAACCATAATACACTTTTACTTTGCTAATGCTAGTGTATTACAAGCGGTAGGGTTGGTGTAACAGTTCGATTTCTTGCATTAAATGCATAGGTAGTGTCGTGTTTGTACGTGAATTTAGTTGCCGATCGATAGCCGTCCTCGCAGATTTTCCCGACAACTTCGGTTTCCTCGTATATCTAAAATCGGATTTACTTACCGTTCTCTTGTTGTAATAGGCTTATGAGCTCCGAGCACTTCGGTAGACAATGTAATAATATGTCGCGCTTTATTAAAATTTAATATTAAGATAATTACTCTACTTAGGCTAACGGTTCAAATGATATAAACATCTAATTTTTAGGTAATTAAGTCTGGGTGCGAGGTGTGGATCACGAAATACCCCTTTAATATTGTTGTCATATTTGGTTTAGTTGGCCTTGACAACATAGGTATAGTTACAAAAATCAATTCAGTATGATTATTTTTAACAAAGATATTTGGGTGTAAATTGGTGGCCATATTGGAATTAAATAGTTGAATAGGATATTATTAAAAAGTAATATTATATTTGGATTCTTTGACCGTGAAAACATAAGAATATACACAAAAATCAAATTGGTATCATTATTTTGTGCAAAGCTATAACAAAAAGTATTAATTTTAGTGTACATTGGCGCCATGTTGGAAAACAAAATGACTGACACTAGATCTTTAAAAAGTAGCGCCATATTTAGACTCCTTACCCCTGAAAACAGGCAGAGACGCAAAGATCAAGCTCATGTCAGTATTATTAACCGAGATATGAGGCATTGAAACTACAAATGGCGGCCATTTTGAAAAATGGCTATAATGGCCGCCACAGGTCAAATTCAGCTGGGGTCCCGGTTTGAGATAATAGTCCATATTAAGTGTGTGCCAAGTGTTATATTTCTATCACAAAGTGCACGAGTTTTTGCTTATCCTCTGGACTACGTTGTGGGCAACATGGCACGTACATTCTGAGGCAAGCAACACATCCCGCAACAAATTGTTTCATTTTTCATCGTATGTACTGGCCGTGCTGCAATTGACAGGGCGTGGTGTAAAATACCCATCAATCATGTAATGTCGGTTGCTCCATTGCTTACCATACAAAACAACAGTAGCATTTCCCCTACCAGTTGTCACCGTGCAGGCTACAGTCATGACAGTGCTGGGTCAACACAAGTGTGCTGAATGTACATGATAAAAGGTTAGGTCTATTTTGTTTTTCTTTTACTAAGCCTTTTATTTTTTATCAGATGTGTTGAAATGGTCATACCGTATACCGAGTAAAAAAAAAATCAAACTCAAGTCAATACATCATGACTCCTTACAATTACATAGACATAAATATATCATACAAAAATCCCCAGTTAGTAATAGTGCTTTTATTTCATGGAAAAATTACACTTATAAAATTGACACTGAAAATTGAAATTCCGACACCATTTGCTATTAGGTCTATTGAAATAATATTAATCTGTCTTGTAAAATAGATTTGATAGATAATAATTGATCTTTCTTGTGATGTAAAATTTCACAGGTCTACGAAATTGCCATTAAATACGTTAAATGTTTTAATAAATTAGTTTTAGTACTACTTTATGATGCTATTTTAAGTGCGGTTAGTTCTATATACATTAACATTCACCAATTATGATGACTTGATAAGTCTGAAAATTATAGTCTTCATGAAAAGCGACAATATTGTTAGACAACCATCACTAGGACTAGTAATCCCGGTCAGAGTGTCTTAACGTCAACAGTCTGATGAACATGAATACAAAATTCGGCATCTACAAAGTTTACATTGGTACGTTTCCGAAAATAATTTCCCTTGTTATTTCTTGATTCAGCACATTGAATGCTGCACTTTTTTGTTGTTTTCGCATTCATCGGATACGTTTTGGTTGTCAAATAAAGGAAAATCTCCCCCGGATAAATTGTTTCTTTCTTTTTCCTGCTGGTCGACGCTTCAACCATGATGGTAGAATCTTATTTATACCAAGTCTTTACATTTTCCGTTTTTGGTAATTGTGTAAAATGACGCAAATTCCATAACCCTGATAACACCACAAACCATGCCAACTTAAAAAAAGGAAACTAAAAATAATAGACCGTTGGGAGTCGAACCTGAATTAGTTATGCTCTGAATCAGATACTGGCAATGTCTTTATGCGAGTACAATATTTTAGTGTCATCAGCAAACAAATTGAAGTCTAAGAGTATAACTAGCAATAGGTCTACTATTGAACCCTTGTTTTCTATTTCTTAAATAGTTTGTAAACCAGCTGCAAACAACTCTACAAAACCCATAATGTTTTAATTTAGGTAAAAATATCTTGTTGTTAATGGGGTCAAATGCTTTGGATAAATAAAAAAAATATTCCAATCGTAGATTCATTTAGTATTTTATGATTGTCTATGAAATCCCTACACCTATTAAAACTAATCGTTGAAGTATTTTTTAAAACACGGCAAAACTGACACAGGACGGTAATTCGAGAACATTCCAGCATCATCTTTTTAATAAATTGGTTTACTTTCGCAACTTTAAGTTTTTCCATCGAAGATGGTATAAAGTAAGAGTGGATAAGAGCCACAACATTGCAAGTTACCCTAGCATAATCAAGCAAATGATTGGCAGAATATCACAGACATTCACAGAGTTGGGCGGTTGTCTCATGTAGCAGTACAAAGTCCTCTGGTTCCCATTATTTTAAGAATTAAGGACATGGTATATTGCCTACTAGGAAATTCATTTACATTTCCTAAGAAGCTAGAAACAAAACTTTCGATTGGATGACAGCCCACCCATCACAGTGGATAACTTCTCAGTTCATTGACATGTATGGAAAATCTGACCCATGGTCTTGAGAGTACCATTACCGTATGTGTACAATGTCCAGATAACACAGGCGTTGTTTTAAAACCTGTTTCCTGTAAGTTTGAATTTTGTAATCTCTGTGCAATGGGCTGTGTTTAAAATATTTAGGATCTATTTGATTTATACACTACCCCCAATGTTCCACATTGCTGAAAAGTCATAACGAGGAATTTGTAGGCTATGGAATCCCTGTTTGACTGAAATGCTTGTTCATGTACTCTTTTACCAACCCACCAGCTCCGACTGTATAAATTACAGAAATGAAAATACTAACACTTTCACCGCTAGTTTGTGAATGAGTGATGAACAGGTAACAGGCTTCTTCTATCTTCTTGTTTATCGTGTCCAAACACGGTGGTTCTCAAATAAATGATCCACCAGAGATGGGTACAACGTCTGGCTGCTTCACTGAATCCGCCAGTCCCTTGTTTGTGCATTGGTTTCTCCAGCATAGTGGGCCAGCCAAGGTGTTTCCTTGTCTGGTGGGCGTTCCACAACCACGGTAGTATCCTGATCTGCTTCCAGATAGCACCACTTCTGCAAGGACACCTTAAGATCGTCCAGTTCTGGTTTTTCACTCTATTGAGGCATCGCCATTCCAGCCCTTAGATCAGCTCCAGGTGGGAGATGCTCACCCGGTTCAATACCGATAGATTCTTGATGAGGCAATCTTTCCCTTTTCACAAGGCCCGACTCTCTTTCCCTCCTTAGAGACTGTTTTTCAAGAGGTTGGACTTTGCTTACGAAACTCGCTCTAGATTTTTAAGGCGGTTGGCATCTATGTATCCTGTCCATACATCGGGTGCTTCACATTGATACTTGGCACCAACGCTTCTGCAATGCATGATCGCTACGCTACGACGGATGTCTGGTGGAGCATTCCCTGCTAGGATGTACAGTTTTCCGTTGGTGTTGGACGGAGGCATCCTGTGATAAGCCGTCATCTTCTTGGCAGGGGTTGATCTTTCCCATACAGGCAGGCATACCTGGACATGAGTTAGCACAGGGCAAGTGCCTCGATCTTAGGGTAAGTGGGGGCGAGCACCCCATCTTTGCCAGTGAGTTTGTTCAAGATGTATTGCGTGAACTACTTTACTCTTCATCTTCTCATGTGGGTCTTATAAGAGAGATGCGGTCACAAGGTGGACTCTAGGTCGAACAGGGTTATCACAGTGGGTCCCGGGAGTTCCAGACCAGTACTTTAAGCTGACGTTTGGCTTCACTCAACGGTTGCGTAGATGGAAAGCACACACCCTGTGTCTTTTAGATTGATTTTGCCGTAGGTGGTTTTCTTTCTTCATATAATGAGTAGTTCACCAAAGCTTTGGCGAGTCCTCTCTTCAAACAACTAGAGTCCAGGCTGATTTATTGGAAATTGGGGGCAAATTGGCCAAAGTACGTGGTGAAAGTACCGGGGGGGGGGTGTGGCATTCAACTATTGACATAGATATGGGTGTAAAGCTGGGGTTCAACCCAGGGCGTTCGTGACAGGGTCCGGGACTGTAAAAATTAGTGGTCTTTGGGTGTATTTCAAAATTAAAGTTGATGCATGATTAATGATTGATGCCTTATATACTGTGGTTATATAATGTCTCTAATACGAATAGGGTTCCTTTGATCTCGAGTATTTACACTACCATCTAAAGTACTAGCATCCTCGCTACGCGAGATTATCTCATAATATTTTTACCTTTGTTATGTATTTTGAGGCACGATTTGGACCATAATTGACACATGTTATTGAATTCTTGGAGTTTCATTGGATTAGTAATGACATTAACACGGACATTAACCGGAGTCACTCTTACAGGTGTTTGTTCCGATTTATGTGTATTGGTGTTCTCTACTTGATAGAGAGCCTGCAACTTGCACATACACCCATCAGTACCGTGGGAAACAAACTTTGCGGTTTGTGGTAGACGCAATAATGCATGTTGCAAAGCCCTATTCAATACTAGTGCTAAAAGTGGTTACCACTAAAACGGCGGTTTTTGTTTCTATCTTGGGAATGAAATGGATTCGAGGGCTCCAATTTCAGGACACAATGAGAAAAATACGGCCTTTATCATCTGTCTCAAATCGATACTACTTCATCCGGGTAAATCGGGGGGGGGTTTCCAAAGACGATCGAACACGCCCCTTTTAAACGTACTCTGTGGACAAATCGAATGATTGGTTAAATGCTCTCCATGTTTGTTGTCTTATTTCCGGCAGATTCAAATTTGTTACAGTAATATTTGTGCCTTGACTTCCTAATCTAGAATGTGTAATTTGTGTTCTGTAAGTTCTGACGTCTGTTTATGGTTCAATCAACAATCTCTAAAAAAATTAATTCCACATTTCATTGGATGATACGCTGCCGTACAATGGCGAATATTGTATCACGAACCGGGATAACGGGGCCCTATTGGCAACTACAGTGTAGCAGTTTACAGAGAGAAATAACTAAATTAATGTATTTGTATGTTATGTTTAAATGTTTCCCTGGAGATGGGCAGGCTCAGCAAATTGTTGAAAAAATCATGCAGCTTGGCCGCAATTCGACTGGCCTAGCCGATGATATTTTAAATCATGGTATTAAGTCCGAGAGGTATAAAAATACATTCTAAGTGTTTATTCTAGTATGTGATATTCTACCAACCCTGGCTTCTTATCGCAATTGGTTAAAGAGCGACGGGCTAGTAATGCGACCGTCGAGAACGGTTGGAATCCGGCAGGCACACATTTTGTTTTCGACACTTTGCGTGCGCTGGCCATCAATAAAAGACAACCCAGAATGTTTTCTCCGAGTACATTAATATAGACTAAACACCATGTCACCGTGGATCTCACACCGATGCTGACACTACTGTTGATCAACGGGAACAGAGCCCATGTTATTCTTTCCTTAGATTCCCTGGTTGCAGTGTTGCTCGAATTCGCCGCGTTTTATTACTTTACAATAAAAAAACCCATTATTGAAAAAAATGATTGATTTTGTGCCTCACACTGTAGTAAGTATATCCTTGTTTTTATAATTTGGTATAAGTGTATTTTCCCAAGACGATCTTCCAACATTGTGACCAAGCCGTTCCAATTGGCTGAGAGGAGGCTACTTACCAGGAAAATATCAAAAGAATTATTGGACTGAAAAAGGCCACCACAAAAAATAATTACGTTAACCCTATCCATTGTACGCTGACATTAACATCCATGTTACATCAGACTGTCCCTGATTACATTTACTCTACTCACCTCACTGTTGATATTCATGAAAGAAAGTAAAAAATAAATGTGGCCTCTGCAATGATGGTAACTAGCCACACTCCATTGATTTTAAAAGATTATAGCTTTGTGATTCCATTCACTTGCCGATTTCACAGGTCACAATTTCAAAGCCTTTTCATTACAACTAATACGCAAATGATTCAATTCCCGGCTCTTTTTAAATTGAACATTCAAAATAGCTGCTTCATTAATTCAGAAGGTATTCAGAATTGGTCGGTTGTAATAGGTTTGCATAGGGCAGCCTATACTTACTTACAGCTTATACTTACTGCTCAGATTATAAATGACCCGAAGGTTGGACAAAAGTGATATCTTTGGACAACTGGCAAATATATACCTGAAGACAGTACATCTTTACTTTTGATCATCATCCCTGCCCATCCAAGCACCAAAGATCGCTCTTCAGAAAACGTACTTTAGGTATTTGTTCGCTACACTGTAAATTGTTATACATTTTACAGTATTATACGGACATCCATTCCCGGCATCCATTCTGCCAACAAAATAGGGGGAAATTACACTATATTGTAAAAAAAATCAATCTAATACTATAAAATGTATCTGGATTTACAGAATTTGGACATGTGTAGAGAGTCCATCCCAACCTAATAAACTTGTGCATCAATGTAGACTTTTTTTACATTGTATATCTGTAAAATTGACAGTCTTTTGTAAAAATATAAAATTTGTATTTTACCTATTTTGTTGGCAGAATTGATGCCCGTATAATGTAACATTTATACTATTTTTACTGTAAAATTTAACACTTATTCCTCAAATTGACAATTCATAATAATGTATCAATGGTATTAATATTCTTTGGAATTTGAATTAGAGCAACAGGTTTAAATTTAGTCATACTCCTTACGTCCCTAGAGGGGAAATGACTACCAACCTGACGATCACCGCAAAAAAGGGAGGTGGCGCAATTTGTCTTGTTAGATCTAGGAGCAATTTCACCCTAAACACAAAGCAAAGGGTCCTCTCCGTGATATTTGAAAAGTGGGGAAAATGGCATTTAGGGATTTAAGGGATATATAATACCATAGAACATTAACATTGCAACGACAAAAAAAAAAGCGGTTTTGCTGCATTTCCAAATCTGGCCTTTTTACAGTATACTACTGTAAATTACACCGCAATTTTTATTTGTATGTAGTCATACGTAATAGGTATGTTTTCACTTATGGTAGCTATCTCTTCGTGATTTCACAGGCTTGTAATCGCCACTGGGTTTGTATTTACTATAGAAAGAATCATCTTCTACTTTCTACTTTCGGCTGCTCTCTTTAAGGGGGGACGACACAGCGAATCATTTCCTCATCAACCTCTGTAGGTCTCGCCCTCCTCGCTCAATCCAACTGCACCAACATCCGCTGACAGCATCCATAAACCTCCTCTTTGAACCTCCTCTCTTTCTCTTATATGGGAACTCCATCCCCAACGTCTTTTGTCCCACTTACCTAGCTAGCAAACCCGGGGAGGGGGAGGGACTATGAACGATTTGCGGGTATGTGCGACCCTTAAGGCCCCAAATCGCCCATTTCCAGCAGTTCTTAAGGGTCCCAGTTGAAGCATAGTTCAGGTCTTAAGTGTACTTACAGGCTAATTTTTTTTAATTGAAGTATGTTTTAAAAGATGTCTTTGCGGTCTGAAAGAAAGAATATCAATTGCAATGAGATTGCCTTGTCAGCAGAATTAACTAACAAATGTTGTCTATGGAGGTCGCTATGTTTGGCATTGGTGACGTTGCTCGGCATTGATGACGTTGTATGACTTGAGAAGTCAATAGATAAAAACAGGTGTCTGTGGAATGGTAGGCCTACTCATGGTCATTAAATCGGTCAGTTGTCCAGTCATTTATGATATGACCCACAACAAATTGCAAAAGAAACAATTTTGGTGTTAATATACTGTGAAATTGTCCAAAAATAATATATTAAAAGTTTACCAAAATCAACCTAGTAGAACATTTGAAATAAGGGGGAAACGTTTGTACAGGGGCAAAAAATTAGAATTGTTCGAATTGATTTAAATGATGCACCAATTTATTGGGCTACTCCTTAGGTTTAAAAAGGTATAGTTTGTCGTATCTATGAGTTACAGTTTCAGTAAAATAGGCACATATCCGTTCAATGTCATACTTCAAAGTACTTAAATACTTCCGATACTTCTCAAAAAAGTTTGGCAAAGTGCGTTTGCATTACTTTCTAATTAGTGCGATGCATTCTGGTAAAATATGGAGTCGAAGTACAATAAAGTAAGTATACTGAAATTAACGTATTCGCCTGAACTGATTCTTTAGCGGGATGTATTGTACAGTTCATACCTTATGATCTGCAGTCTTGGCGGTGGCATACATGCCTATGGCGGCAACCAGCGTCACAGCTTGAATAACCATTACTATCCCGTAAAAACCGTAGCGGAAGTGAACGATATCATACAGCCAGCAAGCACTCCGTGAACCACAGGACGTATACTGCCACAGAGCGCAGGTCGAATTGATGATTGCTCCGACATATATAGGAGTAGGGAACAAACCTAATGATAACAATATCGACAGATGAATCGCTAAAGGTGCATGTATGATTTTTATCATCTCAAGAATATATAAATATCCTCAAATAGGTTAAATCTCAGAATTCCATTTGATTCAGCTGTTTGCGTTCGGTGTTATAAACAAAATTAATGTGTATTTCTCAGTTTTACATAAAGCTCTTATAGAGCCTGCTGTGTTGTAAATATTGGCCTATCCACGAATGAAAAGTAATTTTGTTCTTCTAAAATTACTAAACCCGCACTTTCCTACAAATTTTATATAATATATTCTTACATGGTTTATCATAAACTATGTTTTGGGGTTTGATAGTATACAAATATTAACTGACTATAAGTGTGATGTTTGAAATATCATCACGAAGTGAAAGTGTACTGTTCCATTCCACGAGCCGGTATGGCGAGTGGAATGGGACATACATATTTCACTGAGTGATGCTATTTCTACCGTCACACGAATTTAAGGCAGTTAATATTTGTTTATATCACTCCTACATAAAATTCTATTTCTTAAAAATAATGTTAACTTCACATTTTATCGTCATCTTTTCGAGTTTTTCCATTACAACTGTTCAGTGGTAAGGTTCACCCCATAAACAAATCGGCGAGCCCCAGGCTTGGCGCATGCGTATTATGGCGCAGTGCACTGATGGCAAAAACTATCACACCAAGAGGGTAATGGTAAACCTATCAAATGGTAATAAACCAATGAACTGCCTAGAATTTATGTAGGAGTGATATCGAAAACAACATTTATCAGGTGAAGCTATTTTTTTAATTTGTTTTTCAACAAACTCAGTTCCCATAACACTTCATAGAATCTCTAAAATTAGTCAATAGATTTCCATTATGTAATGATAAATGATGCAATAAGGTATACAGGCATCTTTTTGATACAACATTTGTTGAATGTTACAAATAATAAATTGTATCTTAAAATTGACAGAATAAGACATGGATACAAGTTATACCAACGGATGTTGTATGTGTGGACAAAATCTACCACATTTCTCAAATCAAAGCGAAATTGTATGTTATTGGCAATGTTGCCATAAAGTCCTTATTCATGTTAAAAAACAAACATGATGAGCAAGGTGACAAAGAACAAAGAAACTCAAAGTCAGATTGATCCATGCAAAGGCCAAGGACACAGACAGGACATCTGCGGGCTTTGTCCTGTCTCACGTGATTGGTCATGACATGTGGCGGTGCGTGTGTAGCGAAATTAACCAAATTGTTGGCGAAATATTTGTTTTTTATCAGAACAATCCAGACCAACTTTGGTGAAATATTGTTCCATCGCTTAATGATCTTCAAATATATACAACTTTCTGCATCAATTTAGTTAAACATCAAATGTGGTGGAACCCATTTAAAATATATATTTCATGGAATGTTAGTGGGAAGTTACTTCTTGTGTTGAGTGTAATATACAGCTGGGAGATATTAAATAATACAAGGAACTATTGGCCTTAGAAGCATGTCACTTGCAGCTCCACTCTTAAACTGCGCGTTAATTACGAACATAAATCGGCATGTATAAAATGTTTAGTATTGCTGTTCTTATATGTATCAGCAGTGATACCCGGATTATTATGTTCCAGAAAGGGGCAGATTCAAACCTCACCCACCGGCTCCTGGTCGGTTCCTAGCATGGATCCCCGGAACTCACTCGCACCTAACAAATTTGGCGGACAAAGATGATGGTGCTCTAACCACGGCACCAGCGCAGCGGCAGTGCATACGTGTTGAAGGACTGAAAGATTTAGTCTAGTCGGTTTCGCCCGGTTCTTTTCGGTTGCATAAAGTTTCCGTGTTCTTAACAATGGAATACATGTCAACCGCTATAAACCGCCGGTCAGTTGGTGGTTCGATTTTGAAGCCAACCATACCGCAATACCACCCCCATTGCAACATTTTAAAGATTACTTTCGTAACGTGCAAGAAGTTTCCAGCTTATGTAGTTTTATTTACTAAAGGGATTAGCAGCGATATTGTGAGAGAATCAAAAATGTGGAAATGCATTTGTTTTAACTTATAAATCAGGGATAAGTGTGTACAATTCCATATAACTGCTTTAAAGGTGCAACGAGAGATTTTTAGGCACCAAATATTGTGTCATAATAGTAATTTCATATAGAATAGACACTCAATAACATTTCTTACCTTGTATTTGGCTACAGAATGCATTTAAAGAGAGAAAAAATGTGATTCCGATTTGCATATATTTCAATATAAACCATAGGCTGAATTTCGTATTTGCTCCTATACGAAATTAGAAATTTCAAAATTGTTATACCAAGAAACATCTTCTCAGCTTATCCTTTCAAATGGGGCTATTCTGAGGGAAACGCTTTACATCAGGGCAAAAATCAGTACTTCGATTTTTTAGGGACACCTGATATGTGTAATCTCTCGCTGCACCTTAACGGTGAAAAAACCACCAAATGTGAAAAAAATGAAGTATTTGAGGAAATTTGTCATACCGTCTCCCGCAATAGACATACAGCGATGACGTCTTAAAATCTACAATAAACAGCTGATTGTTGATTACACTAGCATAGAATAAACAAAGATCAATGATATTTGTGTTTGAGGTCAAACTGTAGAGATCATGGTGCACAATTCACGCTTAAAATCTGGGATATTCACAGAGATTTTTTTTATCTCAAGTCTAATTTTGATCCGAGCACGTATATAAATAAAGATCAGATAACGTACTCTGGGCCTTTCTTTAATACCCGGATTTCATTCAAGCCCAACACTTGCAGTTATGTTTGGCATATCCAACCGTAACAAAAAATAACAAAAATATGAATTTTGATGAGTTTTTTTTCGATGTTTCGATAGCAAATGCTGCTAATCTCTTTAAGTTGTTTCCTTGCGCTCTACAGTCATTGAACTTAATCCAATCAAAAATTCAATGCAATCATAGCACTTCCCATCAGTGCGTATAACTACATAAAATCGTAATCAAACACGCACAAACGCACGCGCGCACACACACCACACAAGACTAAGAAGAAGAAGAACTAGTCGTGCAAGAGACGTTACAACAAGACGGTGGGTAATTAGGAATGGTGACCCCCCCTTAATACCCATTAATTTGACTTGACCTTTGACCGGTACCTGACTATATGTCACAGTCATTAATGTATTTGTATGTGTTAACTACTTTACAAGGATCATTATTATTGTCAATCCATGTCACATGTCGGATTGACCTAAATAAAAATACTATAACATTCAAAATCATGTACTGCTTGAGTATACCACCAATTGTCTGGAAGAACCCTCTCTGGACCATCATATTTTAGGCAAATATTAGATAAATAACTTACCCAGTACTTTTGCAATCAAGCCGGTTTATACACCAAAAAGAAACGTTCTTCTATACACTCAGAAGATTGGGAAGCATTTGACCAACAGAAAGTGTTATGGTATCGACAAATACAAAGCGACACAGGCACATTTTCAACAAATATGAAATTTTCTCCATTTGCTCTCTAATGATACTTCTATATCACTTAAAGCCCTTTCGGGACGATCACCCCGCAAAAAAAGGAGGTAGCGTTATTTATCTTGCTATATCTAGGGGAAATCCCCCCCCCAAAAAAAAAACAGGCAGGGGCCGGCCGTTATTTTTTTTGAAAAGCCATAACTTAAATGGATTTGAAATTTACCCTACCCCCACCCCATTTGCCTTGGCTTACTTTTGCACTAATTGCAACTACAACCTCGCCGATATAGCAAACTAATACTTGTTTTTTAATTTTACATTGAACGTGATGAACATGTTAGTTTCTTTTTAAAACACACATGTCTGACCGTTTTCATATTCTTATCTCAGTAGACCATTCCCTATCCTACTGATCTCCGGTTGGTAGATTTTCCTAGATATTTACTTTGTTTTTCCAAATGTCAAATATCCAAATTCGTTTAAAAACATTTGTTGCAATTATTTTTGTGGGGCTTATCTTCATACGTTCATCCGTCTAAATAGCATAAGAGCTGTAAACGAGTCAATGGACAGAGAAAAAAATAAACGCAATAGAAATTAATTATTTATTTTTGAGTTACCTGAGAAGCAATCCGGTTGTTGTATTGCCGAATTAAGGTCAATCTGTTAATAAGATTGCAAGCAACGCATAACAAGATAAACAATCGAATTGCTGCACTGAATTCGCATAATCCTGTCGATGCAATCCCATTATAGTTTTCATTAGATTCGACACAAAAGGCACCTCCGTAGTTCTGAAAGAGTGGAAAGCGTAAGTTAACACCTATAACCGTCTTCAATAGCCAGCCATGTTGGTGACAAGATAGACGCATTCCATGACTACAATACAGTCACCTGTCATGATCCCTGTGCAATCGCTATACCTTGATCGATTGACAGTTTAATTTATTGTAGTCCTGGTATGCATCTTGTCCACCACATGTCTGGTGGCTGACGTCCTTATTAATACGTCTCATAGATGATTTAACTGTGACGGTCAACGTCGTCCGAGCAACGAACAAAGCAATGCCTGGCTCTGCGTTAGCCACCTGCAGGGCTTGTGCTTTTAAAATTCGCGCTCAATCAGTCGCGATAGAGGCTATTGAATGATGTAACGGTATGAGCTATTCCTTTGCACCTCTAACATGTCAGTACACCCCCAGGTACTAACTTGTTTTTGTAAATATTGATGTTAACTCATCTATTGTAATGTTTATCATTCAAAGGTTAGAATTCTTCTTCTCTGATTAGAATTGGGGTGGATTCATACTTCATCGGCAGAAATCGTCTGTTAATTTGCGCTAGCCTTGGTTCTACCATTCTTTGCGCCGCGCAAGATGCTGAAATATACCGTTTGCGCCAAAAGCATGTTCCGAAAGCTAGTGTCGGCAGACCGTCCTCCGTTCAGTATGAACCCACCATTAGGGTTAGGATTTCGAGATAGGATTAGGGTTAGATCAGGGGTAGAGGTTAGGGTTATACTCTCCCTTCTGGGTTATACTTAAGTAACGGAATTAAGGTCAATGCGTTAAGATTGCAGCACGCATTCCCCAAGATAAAATAAACAATAACACTGTTCGAAAGACTATTGGGTGCAGACGCCTCCGATCAATTGACCACCATTATGTGTTAAGGATTTAGAGACAGGATTAGGGTACGGTCAGTGATAGAGGTTAGGGTTATACTTAAGTACCGTTGATATGTTTGGTTATAGATCGGAAGAGGAGTCTCGGAATTTATAACATACCTAGTAATTCATACACCACAAGCCATTGAAGTCTATATTCATTTTGTACTTTCAAGTAACTTGCAGATCACACACGCCTACGCGTAGCACCGAATAAAAACGCGAAATTCCACATTCAGTGCAGGGTCAAAAATTTTAATCTGATCGTCTTATGATAATGGTATTTATATAGACATTTGAGGATTGTTTAACTGCATTCTGATAATCCGTTTGCTACCAAAAACTGCGATTCTTTTAAGATTTACAACGGTGGAAGAAAAAACAATACCGTGTGTCCCAAATAAAAAACGCAACACTTGGTGGCAGGCGCCATAAGTTTTGTACAAAAGCATGTGACTACTTATTCTTTGTTTTAAGGTAAGATGGGACTGTTGCGTCTAATTTATACACTTAAGCATTTACGAATTGGTGTTTCAGTTCTGTTATACTAACGGTATCATTTGCTTCTTTGGACTGGCAACCAGCTAGGCACGGTGAAAGGTATGTAACTCCATCGCTCCACAGACGGGTTGAAATATGTTATCAAGACATGTGCACTCATCATTACACAAATACCTAAATACACAGATGTAATGTTTTAATATTTGAGCGTAGTTGGTATTATGAGCACAAGTTTAGCAATGACATAAAGAGTAATGGCAAAGTAGTGATATTATAAAGTCAACGAAATGCAAATTTACTTAAGAGTGACGGAAAGGCCAAACTGTTCAGAGATGCTATTTTACAAATAATACAAAACAAAATAAAAAAATAAAAAGTCACCGAAAATGAGTATCACGGGTTTTGTCATGACTAAATTTCACCTTAAATTAAAGTAAGAACGTCAGCCCGGACCAGTTTTGGGCACCAAGGGGTAGGTGGAAGAGTAGAAAAAGTTCACTGCTACCACATGGTAGGTACATATGTGGGGATCATCGCCTGGGTGGATGTAGAAATCAGAAGTGGTGCAATTTTTTTATGGGCCAAAAAAGGTCAAACTTGACCCAAATAAGGTAAAAATCGTAGAATGGGGATGTATTTATTCCAACTTCATATTAAAATGTAATAGCATTTCATTTCCCCCGCTCTATAGCCGTGGATTCAAGAAGAATTTGAATGTTGGAATCTGGGTCAAAATTGACCCAAGAAATGGCCAAAAAGGGGTTAAAATTGACCCAAATTAGGTAAAAATCATACAATTGTGATGTGTTTATTCAAACTTAAACTAGTATTTCATTTTTCCCCACTCTATAGCAGAAGATTCAAGAAGAATTAGTATGTTGGAATCTATGGTCAAAATTTACCCAGAAAGGGTAAAAGGGGTTAAAATTGACCCAAATAAGGTAAAAATCATAGAATGGTGATTTATTTATTCCAACTTTATATTAAGATGCAGTAGTATTTAATTTTCTCCACTCTATAGCAGTAGATTCAAGACGAATTTGAATGTTGGAATCTGGGTCAAAATTGACCCAGAAAAGGCAAAAAAAAGGGGTCAAAATTGATCCAACATATGTGTCAGTAAAAGTTGTTAAAATGGCAAGGTAATCATTCCACTTATATGCATTTTGAAATTCTAAAATGAAACATTTAATTTCTATTTATATATTGGTAGTAGATTAAAATAAACTAAATTTTGACATTTTGGGTCAAGATACACCCCAAATGAGCAATATAATAGTCCAATTTAAAAGTTTCATCTTGATTGAGTCGCCTTGACTCCAATACCCATCTGTTAAATATCGTGCCCGTATCATTTCAACCAGTTTTGATATGAGGGCTAAAAATGTGATTTATGAAGCCTCCTAGAATACTGTGTAAAAATAATAAATTATGCACTTTTCACTCATAATATCTAAGTAATTAAACTATTTTAAGTCCTACGATTTCACAGAGTAAAGGAGACAAATAGTACCTTTATACAGGCACCAATATTATATTCTGATCACTTCCTGTAAAATCTGTGGATCCCGGGGACGAGGCTATTTAATAAATTTGACTCCAAAAGAGGTCAAAATAGACCCCAAAAGAGTGTGAATTAAAAGCTATAAATTGAGCAATTATACTGTGGAAGTTAATGTTTGGAGAAGCAACTGGAATAGGCAAATGTTTGCACTTTTTGTCAGCTGGCAACCACATAGATTTGCATAGATGAAACGATTGCCATGTTTGCAAAGGTGTACAATATCATCATCATCTTTCGACTTTTGTCGAAATCCGTGGCGTATTTCTTTGCAAAACGTCTTTATCATGCATTGCTGCTCCCACTTC
>JAMKCH010011739.1:0-27369 GCA_023653785.1 Ophioderma brevispina | reverse complement strand
CAGGTTGTTACCATTATCAATCGCAACTAATAAATATCACGGACAATTTTTGTTTGTAAGTTTTCTTTGTAATTATACAGCTCACGGGCGCATTTTTACAAGTGAATTTGCGCTGGCTACTATTTTTTTAGCCGTTCCCAGGCGCATTTGCAGGCTTTATGGCGCAAAGTTGAGCCATGCGCCCGTTATTTTTGAGGCTGATAATACAGATAATCAGAGGCCTTTAAACAGTTGCATTCCAACTTGCCATATTGTTTTCATTGAAAGACTGAAAGTATACTTCAGCTGAGCAATGTTATAGGTGTTCAAGTCAGAGGAGTTCTGTGAAGAGGAAGATAGGGTGTTGGGAAGGAGGGGTGCATGATGATGGAGGGAGATGGGATGATGGGAAGGAGGGGGTTGGGCGGGGGATGTTGAGGGTGTTGGGAAGGGCAAGATGGGTTGGCAGGGTAAGATGGAATGTTAGGAAGGGAGATGGGAGATGATGAGGGTGTTGAAGGGGAGATGGGTGTTAGGAAGGGGAAATGGATGTTCGGATGGAGATGCTGGTATTGGGAAAGGAAAGATGAGTTGTTGGGAAGGGGAAGATGGGGTGTTGGGAAGGGGAAGATGGGGTGTTGGAAGGGGAAGATGGGGTGTTAGGAAGGGAGATGAGTTGTTGGGAAGGGGAAGAGAGTGTTGGAGGCAAGAGAGTTGTTGGAAGGGGAGATGGGGTGTTGGAAGGAAAGAGGATGTGTTGGGAAGGGGAAGATGGGGTGTTGGGAAGGGGAAGATGAGTGTTGGGAAGGGAAGCGGAGTGTTCGGGAAGGGGGAAGATGGGGTGTTAGGAAGAGGGAGGAGGCGGATGTTGGGAGCGGGAGAGGGGTGGTTGGTAGATGGGAATATCCATAACTTTACATTGTCTTGGCAGAATGTCAAAAGAATTTAATGCCTAAATTAGGCATGGAATTTCCAACATATGGCCTGCGATGGTCTAACCTATTTAGATACCTGCTGCATCATAACCAAGGGTTTACATGACATCAGTTGATGCTCTCGTATGCTTAATTTGGGGATGATGGTTGAGTTCCAATGAGAACAAGTGTAATTTCAAAACAATAAGTATTATAGGAAAATTTGTTCAACTAGATCCTCTCAACCAAGGACTACCGGTTTCCTAGAGTTCATTGTGGAAAGCCCAATGACATCACATGCTTATCAAAAGTTTGAATGGTACACTTTCAAAATGGAAGGTGGACAAGTGCTTGAAACTATGCGAAGGAAAAATTTCATGTTGTGAAATTCAAAGGGGTGACAAATTCACTCAAATACTTTCATTTTTTCACTATTTGGTGTTTTTGTTCCTCCTACATTAAGTATATATGGAATTGTTACAGACTTATCATTTGATTTTTAAGCTAAAAAAAATGCATTCCAATTTTATTTTCTCTCGCCAACGCCGCGCTGGCTTATCCTTTAATATACGAAAATGCAAGGAAAATCAATGGGGAACGTGAAAAATTAACTGCCGGACTCAATGTCAAAATCGACGGGAACTTGAAGGGTGGAATTTTCGGTTGTAATGTTGCTGTCTGCCACCGTCTGCCTGATGAAACTAATCACCATTTGAATTTGAGGACGCTAGCATGCAGGGGGGGTACTCAAATATCATTTGGGTAGGGTGTTTGTGCGGGCCCCCCCAACTGAACAAAACTTGTGAAATGGGGGGTCTTGCAAACTGAAAATTGTAAAAATTTGCACCCTTGAGAAATAATTTAATTCAAACATTTAAAAACCATTAAATCTGTTTTTTTAAAAATCAAGATTTTGCTTGAAATTGGGTCTTTTTTGACTTAAACATGCTCGAATTTGGGAAACAGCTGGAGATGGAAATATATAAAAGGGGTCCTAAGGGCCACACATACCCATGCCACCCTTTTTAGGTCAGTGCCACCCTCCACGGCATTCGTGTGCTTACATTGTTTGATGTCGTCTGACCATTGACAATGAATTCTGGTAGCCCTGGAGCTAGCACACATTTGTAACACATCTCAAGTTACAAAAGTTTTGAGTGATTAAATCTTTAGACATTCGACAGGAAACCAGTGATTGAAACGCGATTCTTAAGTTGCCGCAAGGGGTGCCTTAAGAGAGGGGGCCAAGACAAGTTTGTACAGGAGGTCAATTTTAAATTGATCCAATCAGTTGAAAAGTAGACCATTTATGGGTCTAACCATAAGGGTGATTTCAGAAAAGTGGATAGTTTGTATTATCTACAACATAAGTTTAAGAGTTATAGGCTAAACAGCAAAAATCAATAAAATGGGTAAATTCAGGTGTACAGGGGTCAAATTTTTAAAGTTGTTTTCCAATTGGATAAAAAATGGCGACAAAGTTGTTGGTGAGCTATAGGATTAAAATAAGGAATAGTTTTGAGTGTCTCAAATGCTTGCTTAAGAAAGTAGGGGTAAACAAGGTCAAGCCCCATTGAATGCAATGGACGTGAACTTCTGTGCCCCCTACATCAGGTAGAAACTAAGCATTTAGGACGTCAAAAAACTATTCTTTATTTTAATACTTATGACCTCCACCAATAATTGGCACCACTTTTTTATCCAATCGGAGCAAGCAACTTGAAAATTTTGACCCCATGTACATGGAATGACCCTATTTTGATTTTTGCTGGTTTTAGGCCTATAACTTGAAATTTAGGATTGGAATATTACAAACATACCTTTTCTGAATCCGATGGTTAGACACATAACATGTGTGCTTTTCAACATAATTGGATCAAATTTAAAGATTTGACCCTGTACAATCTTTGTCGGGCCCCCTCTCCTTACGGCACCATTTGCAACACTAAGGAATCGAGTTTCCGGGGTTTTCTGTTCAGGCAAGCAACATATTCAATCACTCAAACCTTTTTGTACTTGAGATGGTGTTACAAATGTGTGCTAGCTACTGGGTTATAGGGAAGCATGATAAGTCCACAATTCATATATAACTCTAGGGCACTTACTTTGGCTACAACTACTCATTGAATATAGGTACTTTGGCTAGTCCAGGGTAAGTGGTGTGTGGATGGATCAATTTTCACAGCTCCTTGTCCAATATGTACATGGAACTGCCTTCCCCCTGAAAATAGTATTAGTAATGAATGTGACGTACACCAGAATATGCACTACATAGTATAGCGAATCAACACCTGTTCATATATTCCAATAATTAAACAAGGCGGTTTTCGAACCACAAGGTCCCTGCCCACTGCAGCGGTAAAAGAGGTAAAGTACACAACTCTAGATCAAAGGGAGAATGAATGACTCTATGACCATTTGTAGTGATTTGACCTTGGATGACCTCATATGGCCTTGAGATTCACTACCAAAAGGGAACCTACACCCCCATTTTCATGACCAATGCCACTCATGTCTGATTTGACCTTGGATGACCCTGCATGACCTTGAATGACTTTAACATTTTCAGCACTGAATTTGACCACACCACCAAGTTTCACAACCATATAACCATTTGAAGTGATTTGACCTTGGATACCCCAGCGGACCTGAAATGACCCTTAACAAAATTGGCATCAAATCTGAACTCACCCACAGTTTTTCATGACCAGCCAACCATGTTTAGTGCACTTGACCCTTGGGATGACCCACATGACCTTGAAATACCTTAACTTTTGGCACTGAATGTTGGCTGCACCCACATTTCATCCCCCCCACCCTGCCTCATGTTTAAGTGATTTGACACGTGAAATTGACCCCACATGACCTTGAATAACCTTCAAACTTTTTGACACCACTGTGGACCACACCCACCAATTTTTTCCATCAATCCTACCACAATTGACAAGGTTTAAACAATTTTAACCCATTTGCTTGACTGCAATTTGATCTTGAACCCATTTCCACATGACCCTTCCTAACTCCTCTGCCGCCTACTTGAGCGACATCCATGGTGGGAAGATGGACATCCACTTAATAAGATCAAAAGATATTGGCATGGGGATGCCACACACAACCACACACATACGAGGAGCATTTCTGTAGTCCCCCCTTCCACCAAATTTGGCGGGGACTAACATATGTGAATAAAATTTATTATCCATCCTAATTATTACACAATTCTGTTTGTTTTACTTTTTTGTTAAATGGACTTAAAACGCTGTAGGGAAAAGTGTGTTCTGGGTGTGGGTGGTGTGTGTGTGGTTTGGGTGGGGGCCGTGCGGTTTGTTCTGGCCTCCCCCCTTCCCCCTCCCCCTCTCCCTCCCTTCTTCTTCCCTTGCTTATCATCCAGCCTACTCCAGTCTCATGTGTGAAGTAATTGACACCATTAATACAGTGGTCTAGTAAGGGCCCAGCAAAATACTGAAAAAAGATGGTGCCGGAGGAAACTCCTGGACCACCTAGGATCACTTGGACTGGCGCCTGAGACCCTCTGAACAGGCATCATAGTAATTAAAGAAAGCCTGGGAGATATAATAATCAAAAACCACACATACAGTCTTATGATTCATGGTATTAGGTTCAACGTTTATCAATTATTTTAAAAACTAAAAACAAAGAGATTCAATAACGGGTATTGTCCCTTTAAAAATGTGAAAAATTCTGATTTTTGCAACTGGTTGTAAAGCTTTCTATTCCAAAAAATATCCCCCCTCTTAAAGGAATTAAGCTGAGAACCATTTTTGGTACAAAAATTGTAAAATCCTATATTTAAGCATATAAGCGGAAATATAAGCCTATAAAAACTGACTTTTGTTTTCAGTTTAAGGTAGGGAATCTATTGAGTGGTCTAATCTAAAATGACATCCCTACATATCACAGAAAATTTGGATGACTAGAAATCTCTCGGTGCACCTTTAAGAGGGAAGTCAACATTTTGGCCAAAAAACATATTTTGCAATGTGTTTTACACATCAGTGCAGTACAACATTTTCGGATTTTCTTTACCGTTGTACAGTGACGGTCAGATTGTAGTACAACATTTGGATAATTTCTTTACCTTGTACAGTGAAGTTCAGATGTAGTACAACATTGTGGATTTAATTTCTTACCTTGTACAGTGAAGTTCAGATGGTTAGTACAACATTTTGGATAATTTTCTTTACCTTGTACAGATGAATGAAGTTCAGAGGGCTAGTACAACATTTGGATAATTTATTTACCGTGTACAGTTGATAGTTCAGATTGTAGTAACAAAAATTTGGATATTTTTTACCTGTACGGAAGTTCAGATTGTAGTCCAAATTTTTGATAATTTCTTTACCTGGTACAGTGACGTAGTTCAGATTGTAGTACAACATTTGGATAATTTCTTTACCTTGTACAGTGAAGCTTCAGATTGTAGTAAAAATTTTGGATAATTCTTTACCTTGTACAGGATGAGTTCCTTAATTGCTAGTGCAACATTTTGGATAATTTCTTACCTTGTACAGGGAAGTTCAGATTGTAGTACAAATTTGGATAATTTCTTTACCTGTACAGTGAAGTTCAGATTGTTAGTACAACATTTGGATAATTTCTTTACTTTACAGTGAAGTTCAGTTGTTAGTACAACATTTGGATAATTTCTTTACCTGTACAGTGAAGTTCAGATTGTAAGTACAACATTTTGGTGAATTCTTTACCTTGTACAGGAAGTTTCAGATTGTAGACAGAAATTTTGGATAATTTCTTTACCTTGTACAGTGAAGTTCAGATTGCAGAGACAACATTTTGGATAATTTCTTACCTTGTACGTGAAGTTCAGAGTGTCAAAGTCTCATGATCAGGTTCATTCCAAGTTTCAAAATTCCAAGCAGCTACATAATCTAAACCCCATACTTTTTTCTGGAACAGGAAAAGAGTAACAGTTACACACAAATACAACATGTGTTACATAGGCACTGCACAGTAAGGTGTTCTGTACGGTGACCATTTGACTACTTTCTTTATGACACATCTTTGGATGTCGGGAAACCTTAACAGCAAGGTTCCAAATTCATTAGTTGCCCAGAAAGAAGTGGCCAGATGGTACTGTACAGGAAACACCGCCCTGCACCATACAAAAACAGGCGTTCCAGAAAACCTGACCCATTTGGAAACTTTTTTCGGACCACCCTTATGAATTCGGAACACCCTCGCTAAAGAACGTTTATTCTGTTAAGGTTCCGAATTCATAAGTGCTATCAGAAAAAGGTGTCAAGATGGGGCAGGTTACAGAAACTCCCTACAAAACCGGCCATCTCCAAAATGTGCCTTGAATGATATCTAAAATTCTTTGGAAGTTAGTGGAATCCAAACTTGCAGGAAGCATGAAGAGTAGTTCACACTTACTTTACAACCACATAACTGAATAAACTTGTTCCTACAGTTCAATGCAACTGCAGACTCTTCTTAAAAATATTGTGCTCCTAACCAATTTTCTACATTAACTTCGGAGGTAGTAATACTATGGTTAATTATACAAAGGGAGGGTTCATTTTTCACATTCGTCTCTGATGCCTTGGATATTGAGGCCAAAATTTGCAGGATGATATGAGAAAAGAGGACCTTCACATGCAAATCACAATGACTGATTTCAACTGGCTGAAGTATGCAGAACTGGGGAATTTAAACCCGTTTTTTTACACCTGAGAATCTTAAACCCCATTGACACCACCATACAAGAACTGAGTCAAGGTCCGAGAATAGATCAAGCCGCAATCGCTGCAATCAATATTGCGTATGCATATTGTGGAAGAGACTGTGCAGGGTCGTGGCACAGCTTGGACACCAGTGTGGTAAATTGTCTCTTATTTTTAGAACAATTTATCAGTGGCTACACCAAAATATTTGACACTGATATAGAGGGTCACTATTACCCTCTGCAAAAATCAGAAAAAATTCCATTTGTGGGGAATCTGCCATATAAGCTCCAAAGGTCAATAGTTGTCGCTATGTGCCCTCAATTACCACCCATTCCTCCTATAAAGATGGGTAAAACTAATTTTTAAGAAAATCATTTTGCTCGCAATAAAATTTCATGAAACTTTACACAGGATGTAGTCAGTGATAAGTATCCAAATTATTTGTCAAAACTGTCACTGTTGATATTTTTTGCTTTATTTTGGTTTTATCATAATAAATGGGACGTTTTAAGAAACATCTGTGCAGGCACAATAAAATCAACCACAATTTTTGCACAAAACAGCTGCAGTAAGTACACAACTAACTTCATAACTCAGTAAGTTCATGAATTGGGGAATAACTTTAACTAAATATGAAGGGGAGTTTTCCGTACCACTGAAACCCATCTTACCCACTTTTTCTGACACCTTATGAATTCTGAAAAACCCTATCCCGGAATAAACAACCGATTTATTCCGCTAAGTTTCTCCGACTTCATAAGTGGGTCAGAAAAAGTGTTCATATGGATCAGGGTTACAGAAACTCCCAAGTAAGAGAAGTTTGAATTTTTACCAGCCTACCTATGGAGTCTTAGCCAATACAGTCACCAGGTCCTTCCACATATAAACCTGCTCACGATCCTCAATCACTCCACCAATTGGATGGGTTTCCCATGATTTCAAATCCTGGGCGTAAGTGTTATTTTGCCATAGTGTGGTCAATGAGTGTTGATCTAGGGCGAGTAAAATTGTAGGCTGCATAAGCCGGGTCTTGTTCTGCTGGAAATATTACAAAGTAATCATACTCAAGAGATGTACTGACTTCCATGTATTTGGAGGACAAAATTAAGGTGGGGGTGTTGAATTCTGCAATCCACCATTTTGAAAAATCCCATGGTGCTGGGCGTGAGTTGTGAATTTGTAACTTTGACTGGGCATGTTGGCTTTAGACCATGAGTAAATTTTGTCAAAGTGCCCCAATTAAAGTGAGCAAAAGGTTTCTTGGGATTTCATAGTGACAGCTTAATATTAAATTAACATGGAGGATTTTTTTTGAGATACAAATTTTCTCTTCAACTTGCACTGGATCGATTGCAGACCACCTACCAGAATATTTCGAAGGTTTAATGCACAAATAAGTAACATCGAAAACCCACAAAACTGTTTTGAACCTGCCTGCTATTCTAATCGTCCCTAAAGAAACCATGCTATGCTTTAATTTCTGTCGTGCCGACAGAAACTACTAATCATTATCGTATTTACATCAAAGACGGGGTCTTCTCTTATTCACTTCAGGCAGGTGTGACCTAATACACTGGTAAGCGGATTCCAAATATGCAAAATCCTGGGTTCAACAAATTGGATGTGCTCGTTCGGAATGTCCTTGTTCTCTTTACGTGCACGCACCTTGACACTACAGTGAATGGCATCCCTCAATTCCAGGTATTATTATATTAATTATTGGTCTTTCGACTTACAGACTGATATTTCCCTTATTAGACTTTATCCCTCATAATGCCTCTCATTCAATCTACCTTTTTACGTATTGTACATCTCCCTCAGCCATACTCCCCACGAGGCAAAGGGGGGGATATAATGGCAAACATACAACCAATATTCCCTAACCCTTAACGCCCCAAGCAGGCATGGAGAGCAGGTCTATTTAAACCAGGGTGTCTGAGAGATTTCTTCTGAGCAGGCACTAATAGGGGTTGTGACTAGCGACCCTGGGGTCACTATGACCCTGATGATTCTCAGACGTGTACTGAAAACTGCAGAGTTATGGCAGTTTTATTCCGTAATAAAAGTCTGATGACTTCTCAGGTCATTATGTGACCCAGGGTCAACTCATTGTCACAACCCCACTAATAGGCAAATCAAATGACACATTGCATATGATGTTCTCTGAGTCTTCTAAGACTACTTACTTCCTTGTATTGCTCTGGGAGCCCTATGTAATACACTAAGCGGCTACCCCACACTGTCACATTGTTTTCTTCTAAAAGTTGAAAATTTCCCCCCTACTCACAATGAAATGGCATTTGCAACAAGCTGCCCCGAACGAGAACCAAACGGCTTAAACAAATTTATAACAACTGATCATTGAGGAATGAGCTAGGCCAGGAGTAGATTTATCACACAAATAAACTTTTCTGAATAAATTGTTGTGGTTACCCACTAAATAATATTATGTGCAGGAAAACAGTTAACCGCCCGCCATAGAGCTGACTAATAAACCAAGAGGGACTCGCGTGTTATTGTGGAATAGCCCAGCCCGTAACCGATTTCTCTCACACATCAGCGCTCCAGTGTTGTGTGCTGCGTAAGCACGCGTGTGTCGTCACTGTTGATGCGCAATCACACGCATATAAAATCTTGTGCGTCCCCGCGGTATTTATCAGTGTTGCATATCCCTCAGTGTTCCATTGTCCCTGATCGTCCGATTTTTTTCTGCAATAATAGTGGGCGAAAACCCCAATGTGAAAGAAACCATGCATCTTAAAAAGATTCCTGCATTCCTAATGGCACAAAAAGTCTCCCGATGACCATCTGTTAATTTGCTTAGGAAAAGAGATAATTGAGTCCGAGTGATAGCATTGTGGCATCAGTTGTTATATTGTTGTTGTTCACTCGCTGAGTGTGACTAACGTAAATACCCGCTTGTCCTCATAAATATGCATAAGGATTTTAAATACGACGATACGATAAACCAAATATGGTGTTGCCCAAACTATGATAATGAAGTGCGTATGCTCAGTCATTATAATACTTTTGGGCACCTCGATTTTTGTTTACCGCCGTTTCGGGAGAATCTTCGGGTCGGCGTTATATTTACGTCGTGACCCCCCTAGTATAATCTGCTTTTTAAATTGGGCTACTTACATCAGATATTCATTTCATAACATTGAATGCAGCTTAAACTTAAGTTCTAGCCCTCTCAGTCCTACCACCTTTCTTGCCATGTTTTTGCTTATTGGCTCAAAAAATTACAACAAGTTCAATTATTACCAACCGCAGTATTGAGGTAATGTCCAGACCGGGTTGTGCCAGACTTCTTTTTCTTGGGGAGGGAAACGTGGGACTGAATTTCAAACCAAAAAATCCATCATTTTTCTCTTCTGGCGGGGGGGGGGGATGCCCCTGCTGGGGCCGGCCCCTCTGCTCCAGAAGCACGATATATTGATGAATTTTCAAATATAAACAACAATTCCAATTAGTTACTGTTGTAACCATGTCCAGGAGCCAGTGTATTCGCACCTGGTTTTATTCCGTCATGTTGAACGACCCAATTAGCTAGATTCTGCTCCTCAATCATCAACTATACTCAGAGGAAATAATTGTAGTCTTCTTGGGGAGGAATCTGGATGGGGCTGTGGATCAAAGGGCATCTTATTAACCATGTCAGTAGGGTAAGGCCATTTTAATAGTCCCCATCTTGACATAGTTACATAGTTTGTCAAATTCATTAGATAGGTTCACCCACTGTGCTATAGAAGACCAGAAATTTGATGTTAATTTTTTCTGTACTCCTGTTCTGAAGATATGACTCTTCAAAGTAGCACTAAATTTCTTAGACACTTAAATTTTTTGTTTTTGTTTTGTTTTTTGCAAAAGAGATGAACTTTGAGCTGTCGTAACTCCATAAAACATGCAAATTTTAATTTGTAATTTCAGCCTCTTCGGGACACACTTGGTGACCCTAATACCAAGTTTAAACAAAATATGCCATTGACATACATCCTTGTTGGATATCGCCATGAAATTACCTTAACAGATTTTGGGTGGGGTCAGGTGTGGGTGGGTGGGTCTGGGTGGGTGGTGGGTGGGAGAGAATTAAGTGAAATAGGTCAGGGCTTGGGCAAATGCAGTATTTACCCAGCTGATTCCGGTCAGGATTTTAATTGGGCTTACTGGTTTTTCTGTAAGTGTAACTTCACTTCAGAACACATGACGGAATAAATTGTGTAAACAATCACATTTCACAAAGTTATAATGTGATAATAATTTCTACCGCTAAGAGGCATGAAATGGGGAGGGGGAGTCCTAATGGCCGCACCGTATGACCCCTACATTTCTTTCCTATGTCAATGTACATTACTCAACAAATATTTTTAAATTAATTTCAAATTGTAGATAATAACCAAACTGAATTTTGGCGTTTCTCGGCTTACGTGTTCGTTATATTCAAAGAATATAAAGCCGTGGGCCGCTCCCCTATCTTACAACTTGACCATACATGACTTTGACCTTGTCACATAACCTTTGATCTCAATCAACAAATGATGGATCCCATGTTTGCACCTATGATTCAAGTTGAACTTCAACTTTTCAATGGAAGTCAAATTTTACATTTGCAACCTATCTTACAACTTGACCTCATATGACCTTTGACCTTGGTGTGAGACACTTGTTATGCCTCATCAACAAATGAGATCCCATGTTGCACCTATGACGCAAGTTTGGTTCTAATTGAACATCAACTTTGAATGGAGGTCAATTCCAAAAAAAACTTAATCACATTTAGTGACCCATACACACAGACCATATACCACATACACCCGACTTCTCAGTTGTTCTACTACTCCAGCCCACAAAATATATAAAGTGTGCAAAAAACTTGAATTATCGTGTCTTTCACTAGTTAAAATGTTAGATCTCATAGCTTCTACCATCGAATCCCGTACTTTCCCAGAAGTGTGTCAGATTGGAGGTGACATTATTAGCATGAACTGTGAGTGGTACTGTGCACTACTGGCAGCTGTTATACAAAGTACTGAACAGCAAATGGCAAGAACCATAGTTTTTGCTCATTTTCCCTGCTCCCCATGGTTACTGCTCTGGCTAATCATACATCCAACACGCTAAAGAAAGAAAATATTCAATGGTACCTATTGATAAAAAGATGACATTTTACACCCAGAAGGCCATCAGTTGTGTCCTGTTGATCCCCTAGAGTTGGGAGGCCTATGTGATAGATGGCCTCGTGTGTGGTTAATTTTTTGGCAGACATGCATAAGTATATGGAAAATGATGTCGCCATCATTGAAAGTCTATAATCCTAAAAAATTAAATTGCACAAAGTTTGTTTGTATTGAAGGAAACACTAAATCATAAATACATCGGCCAGATAATGGAGACAGAAGGAGCTGCCCTCCTATTCTCTATAATCTAATCTCGCAGTTTAATTTCACCAGTATTTTTGGTTTTGTGTGTTTACACTCTTTATCATACAGTGGGTGTTCCTGTAAATTAGGGTACCAGTAACTTGGTGTCCTGTTTACTAGGTGACATTTTTGTTATTTCATTTAACAATGCAGATATGTAATTCAAACTTATAAATTCCATTTTAAATATTACAGCATTTGCATCTAATTTTCAGATTATATACTATGAAACTTGAACTCAATTAACTTTTAATTTTATGTATAAACTAAGATAAAAGGTTTCATTTCCCATGTAAATGGGCACCCACCTGTGACTGCAATAAAAAAGCCTAGACTATAAATGTGTTTCTTGGTTTTAAATGTGCATAAAAACCGTGTCTCAAAATATATGGTATACATTGTTCTGATTATTATAAAGCAACCACTAAAGCTGTCCCATAACACTAAAAACTGACTGGTTTTGGTGAATTAGCTGATCATGTTATAATCGATGCAAGTCATGATTCCCCGTGTAACAAAACCCAAATTTTGGGTCCACTTTTTCACGTTTAACTATGGGAACATGGTTGGGTCCTGAGAAACGAATGTAAGTTGCACTGCTAAAATGCATTGTAATTGCTTGCATACATAATTCAGCTATATCAATGCAAAGTTTTTAATACGGTGTACAAAACCTTTTTAAAAATTTTTAATATCCTGTGTGATCTATGGTTCCCGTCCCCGTGTAAATGGGACACCAAATGGTGTCCCGCTACACTTGTGCATGAAAAACATTGTTTTATATGCAGGCATGACCATTTGTACTATTAATCTTATTGTGCCCCTCAAATAACCAAAATCACATATAAAACTTACATATATCACATAGTAATGAAATTATCTTTTAAAAATCAGAAAAATGGTTTGGTGGCCCACTTTACACGGGTAACCGTATGCAGTTTAATTGCATATTTTTAAGTTTTTGAAAGTACCTTTGACTAATTCTTTGTTAAAGAAATTATTGAGATCCTCCTTAAATTTTTGTTGTCCTTTTTTTCATTTCTCTTCAAATGTCAAAGTTGTACCCTAATTTACAGAAACACCCATAGCAGGCAAGTTTTTGTATCATTATCTATCCCCAAGTATAAAAAATAGCAATGATCATGGGCTATGCTTTATCAATAAGATGAGACCATTGTGTTGTGGCTTGTCTTCCAGAGTCGACTGGTAAGAAACTGTTTATCCAAATTAATACTCAGTTAAATCTAATAGGTATTTGGGTATTTCTTTTACAATGGGCTGCCTCATGTAGCCTCTTTTTCCAGGTAGCATGCCTACTGAAGTTCTCTACTTTTTCTCATTTTCTTGATACAAGTGTCTATCCATGAGCATGTACAAAATCTCATGGTGCAGTTCAATAGCTTTCATTCCACAGTGTATGGAGCAAATACAGTACACCCCACCCCGTTTTTTAGTATTGATCTACGATACCGATGATATCCATGGTCAAGCTGCTGTTTATATCCTGCCTATCCAAGGTTACTGACCTGACCCTTGGTACTTGACTAAGATCATGCCTTACTATACGTTCTATGTATAGGTGTTGTTGTTGTTCTTGCCAATTCCATTTAGTGTTTGTCCACCCCCCCCAAACAAAAATTCAAAATGATTCCTCCCCCCCCCCCCCAAAAAAAAAACCACTATGCCACTCACATACTTGTTGCTTATATAATCCACATCCCTGCAAAGCGGCATTTGTTTCAGGGGGAGGAAGGGCTCATATATTAAATTTTTGAATACCAATTGAAGCCATTTCATAATTTTGGTACATGAAATTTTATAAGTCTTGCAGCACCTTTCAAATCCACACCGTCTCATTAAAAAATCTAAAGAGGCATCCTTTCTCCTTATTCCTTATCCATTAATGTCCTTTTATATAATTGTTGTACTATGTACAAATAAACATTTTAACTTAACTCTTTTCAAAGAAGGGGATAGTTTGAAGATAACAATCTGGCTTTTACATAAATTTGTAGGGACATCGGTAATACCATGCTTTTAAACATCAAATAGTCTGGAGTGTTGCTAGTCCTGATGATCATGACTAGATAGTCTTAACTTTTAATATGGCTGCTGTTATCATAGACTATCTAGTCATGACGAGTTGTGTGTAGTGATAGTGCCATTTAAGCCAAGATACACAGACAGCTTCTGCTCTAACTTTACAGCTGCAAAGTGGCTTAAATAATCATTATTTGCAATAAATGTTATATTGTAGGCATTCTTGAGAGTCTTCTACATCATGTAATAACCATTTTTTAAGATTTGAAATTCACATTATGAAATTTTCAGGTGAAACTTACCCTCTTGGTGTCTACATTGGTCTTCCAAATTTGGCAACCTGTGCACATGTTGACATCAACTTTTTGTGGAATAAATTGTAGTATGGCTTACAAATTGGTAAGACAATTATTCTACAGACTCTAGAGATGCTATGTATGTCAAAAGAAAATTATTTTTTCTTTTTATTTAGTAAATATACATCTCAAAACATCTCAAACATTAAATGGCATTGGAACTCCACAGAACAGTTGTAACTTATGGCAACAAAGATTATGTCCAAATTTTAAAAGATGATGCCATAAGTTACAATTATTGGAACTAGGAGTGTTGCCAACTAGGGATTTTTTTCTTGGATAGCATAAATAGCATTACTAAATGATCACAATTAAAAGAATGTATTCCACCCAAAACACCCTATTCCAATTATCTAGTACCTTTTAATCTTCTTTTAGGTTCACGAAGAGTAGTCCTAAGAAAAGGTTATTTCCTAAATATCGGTGATCTAACAAGGCGTTTTAGAGCAAATATGTGTACGATGACCATAGGCTACTGTGTTGTAATTTTGTTCTTATTATGGACAGAAAATACGAAGTTATGAATTTATTCCACTAGGATCTATCAAAGTTGGACTGTACGATTAGGCAAACATACTATAATTAGGCAAGCGGTTCAGATTGTTATGGGCCTAAAACAGCCAGGAGAAATCTGGCACGCCCTATAAAAATTTTGGAGGAAGATTAATCCACTCCACTTAAATCGGGAACTGGTGATGTCATCATTCTGTAGAAAACACCAGCAGAATCTTAACGTCTCTGTACTTTCTTTCAGGTAGGTGTTTCCAAAATTCTAGGGGTGATCTATTATTATGGTAATGCAGTAATGGTTAATCATGGTATTTGAACCTATGGTGTAGTAAAGGAAAAAAATTTCACTTTCTGTGAAAACTTGTTTAGTGTAAGGTGATTGTTAATGTGATTGTCTGAATGATGATGATACTCCTGCAATTAGTGATAATTAGAGTATACCAAAGTTAACTTTCAGAAATCGTTTGTGAGATATGGGTAAACAAACAAAGAAATATTATGGATCCTGAATATTTGATTATCCCAGGCACAACAATAATCTTGATTCAGAAAAGCCTCATCAAGTGATCATCCATAGGAGACAATACCCGAAGTTAACTAGTTTGTAATAAATGGCCTACCAATGTATAAAAACAGGCCTAATGAATGTTGTAGTTTGTTAAATAGAAAGTGAGTTTGTTTGTTACTTATTTTGGAAATATAGGTCGGATTTACAATATAGTTATTCATGAATGTGTTTCATTTAGGGATTAAATGATAAATCATTCTGTAGCAACACCAGCAGAATCTAAGTCTCGGGTACTTTCTTTCAGGTCCTCATCTGACCCCACGACCTTCTACCATCGCCTTATACAAGATCGAACCACCATAGTAAAAGGGTGGTAACAAGATGATATAACAATTTCAACTTTTTTGAGGCAAGTTGGGGATGAGACTGTGTGACCATAAAATAACATATCATTGAAGAATTTATCAAGTTAGTTTTAAAGAATATTTATAAAAGACAAATTCACAAACAGATAGTCACATCTTCCAGTTATTCATCTACGTATATTATAGTTAAGCAACAGAGTTTTGTGCAATCGCGCAAAACGCGTAAAAAAATTGCGCATTTTGGCGTCTAGCACGATTTCAAAATACGGGCCGCGCATTTTGCCATTTTAAATCACGCAAAACTCTGGTGCCAAATTATAGTTCAATTACAGTTTACTTTTAACACTGTGAATGATGGTACAGTATTCTAATGGAAAGTATGCAAAGCTTTTTAGGCTACTATTCTTTTCAACAGCATCACTGATGGTAAAAAAAAGAATGCCAATGGCAAATTGATATTTGAGGGACAGGAAGGTCCCTTGAGGCTCTGGTATTAAATATCTAGTAACACGTCATTTGTTCGAAATATTCTAACCGTAAATGCCACTGCATTTACGGTTACGGATTGATTTATGGTTACAGATTGATTTAAGGTTACGGACTGATCGAGAAACTCTATCCGTCAACTGCACGAGTTGACGGATAGAGACCTTGAGAGAGTGTAAATTTGTGTGGGCCTGCGTTGCAGAAAAATTTGACGATGGACTTTGATATGTAAATTAGTTTCGCAAGTGCACTTGCAAAGACTTAAGCTTCCAGATCGGATTAACTTTTTTTCACTGATGCTTAAGCAAGGATTAACCGACCGTCATGTTTTGGTTTAACTTTCCGCCCATAACCGTAAATGCAGCAGTGGCATTTACCGTTGCGGTTAGAATATTTCGAAAAATTGACGAATGACGGATAGAGTTTCTCGATCAACATGTCATAGACTAACTAGCTAGGCTACAGCTGGGTTATGATTATCATGCCTGATAATAGCAATCTGCAAAATTCAACTTGAAAAAAAAATGTATTGTGCCAACAATATGTCATGATGATTTTGGCAGCCTCAAGCTCAACAGAACAGAATAACTGCACAAATCCTTCACTTGAGTTTACCTTCACTTTGCAGTTTGTGCAGAATGTGGCACTGGCAGAATACCCGGCAAAATACTAAAATCATCCCTTAAAGGAAAACTAATTACTTACATTACAAAACGGGCAAAAATTCGCCAAAAATCTCAACAAAACTTCAATGTACCACAAAACTTTTCATGTTTTTGCACGGTAGCATTTTATAAATTGCACATGCGCAAATGCCGCCCGTCACTATGAATGGGACGACGGAAGCCTGTCACCCAAATACCAGGGGGGTAGCAGCATAGAGTTACATAAATAAATTAGCTCTATGGGTAGCAGGCACGGATCCAGGGAGGGGGAGGAGGGGGCGCGCGCCTCCCGGTAATTCTGCAAAATCAGCCCATTTCGGACAAGTTTAGCCTTTCAGCCCCGGTAATTTTGGCGTTTTTCAAATCCTGGATCCGCCCCTGGGTAGGACACTACCTACTCGATTCGGGCATCGGGGATTTCCAACGGTAATGGAACTGCTACGTGCATTTATCGGGGGGGGGGGGGGGGGGGGGTGGGGGCATCGCTCTAAAAATAAGTGGTGGGGATGTGCGGCACTATTGACCCTTTTTTAAACCTGCTGTCACTGAAAGACCCTCTTTTTTTACTCTCAGTTGATGCCTCATAATCATATGTCACTGAATGACATGACCCCCTTTTTTTTAATGTTATAACAATATATTACTGGGTTTGAATGGTTAGATTTTCCCGAGAATGACCCCCTTTTTCACAAAATGTGAGAGGCTACAATATAAACTGGGTTTGAATGGTTAGAATTTGCCCAAGAATGACCCCCTTTTTCACAAAATGTGAGAGGCCCAGTGATTGACCCCCAGTTTTGCATCCTGACCCCCTTTTTCCTTAAAGTTCCTCACCGAATGCACATCGCCGTCACTTTCACATATGAGTGTCCCTGGTCCCCTATCGTGTTCGTTTCCCACCTATCGTGTTAGTTCCCCTTATCATGTTAGTTTCCCACTTATTTTGGTAGTCCCCACCTATTTTGTAAGTTTCCCATCTATCGTGTTAGTGCCCCATCATGTTAGTTTCCCACCATCATGTTAGTTCCCCTATCGTGTTCGTTCGCACCTATTGTGTTAATTCCTCTTATTGTGTTAGTTTTTCCCACTAATGTTTGCAAATTTAAATGGGCACCCACGCGGAGTGGCCCATCTCTCTGTCATTGGGCTTTGGGCAGACTCCCTCATATAGGCCTAGTGCTGTGGGGGGTTCGCCACTCCTCCCACACAGCGAGTCTGTTTTTTGCATTCCCAGCATATGCCATACCCATTTATACGCCCTGGGTGGAGAGAGGCAAGCGAGGTAAATTGCCTTGCCCCCCCCCAATTGCAAACACAATTGCGACAGTGGGGCTCGAACCCACAACCTTATTAATGAGGCGAGCGCTGACCAACTGCACCACAGCGCCCTAATGTGTTAATTTCCCACCTATCGTGTTAGTTCCCACTTATTTTGTAAGTTTCCCACTTACCGTGTTCCCATTTTGGTAAGTTTCCCACCTATTGCGTTAGTTCCAACCTATTTGTTAGTTCAAATATTGTACTAGTTTTCCATGTATCATGTTAGTTCCCCTCCAATTGGGTTAGTTTCCCACTTGTGTAGTGCCCACCTTGCAATTTTAGTTTTTTACCTATCATGTTTAAGTTCCCCTATCGTGTGAGTTTCCCACCTATTGTGTTCCCCATTGTGTTAGTTTCCCACCTATCGTGTTTAGTCCAACCTATTTTGAAAGTTTCCCACCTATCGTTAGTTGACTACTTCCGCCTATCATGTTTCCCACCATCATTTAATTCCAACCTATCTGTTAGTTTCCAAATATTGTGTTAGTTTCCCACCTTGCCCCTATATCAGTTAGTTTCCCATTTATCATATTAGTTTCCAACAGTGGTTAGTTTCCCACCTATCATATTAGTTCCTACCTTTTTGTAAGTTCCCCACCTATCGGGTTAGTTTCCCCTATCATTTTCCCCACTTATCCATGTGTTATAGTTCCAACCTATCATGTTAGTTTTTCCCAATATTGTGTTAGTTTTCCAGCATCATTTTAGTTTTTCACCAATCATATTAGTTTCCCACCTACCATATTAGTTCTCACCAATTGGTAGTGTTCCCACTTATTTGGTGTTAGTTCCCTCCTGGTTTTTAAGTTTCCCATCTATTGTGTTAGTTCCACCTATGTGTTCTTTCCCACCTATCATGTTAGTTCCCCTTGTCATGTTTGGGGGGGTGGGTTTCCCACCTAACATTACTAATAAGGTCCCACTTCTTGAGTTAGTTTCCCTCCCATTTTGTTAGTCCCCACCAATTGGTTAGTTTTGCACTTATCGGTTATTTCCCACCGTTTTTGTAGTTTCCCCCTATCGTGTTAGTTTTCCACTAATCGTGTTATAAAGTTTCCACCTACTTTTAAAGTTCGCATCTATCGTTTTTAGTTTACCCCTATCATTTAGTTTGTCCTATCCCAACCGAATATCTCCTTTGTGCTGTTCCCACTATTGTGCAAGTTTTCTTTCCCCTATCGTGGTATTTTCTGTTTCTAACCCATCACATTTAACGTTCCAATGTCATGTTGTAGTTCCTCCCACCTATCATGTTCGTTTCCACCATGTGTGTTAGTTTTATATCTATCCCTTTAGATTAATACTAATTGGCATTATTTTTACACCTGTTAATTATAATTTAATTTATCATCGTGGCGGGTTATTTTTTCCACAACTTAGTTTGTCTAAAACAATTCACTAACTTGTACAAATAGACACTACCAAAAAATTAAAATACACACTAGGCGTTTTGTTCTGTTGTTCTGCCGCTTATTCACTTTAATTATCCCTCAATTGCAATTATATGAAAATATGTTTTTAAAGAGTATCCATATGATATGTCAGACACGCATTTATGTTACAAAACATCATAGTATAAAAGACTAGAAAGATAGAACTTTTTTTTCCATTCTAACCAAGAATGTGGAAGTTATGATTAAACTTTTCAAACAAACTAGAGGGGTTTAAAAACAACCAGTATGGCTGTGACTCACAACAAGCTAGAGGGGTTTTAAAAACAAACCAGGATGTCTGTGACTCACAATTTGATGATGGTCATGATGATTAAAGGCTGACTCAGAGATTTCAAAATATAATTATTTTGAGTAGAAATTCAAAATAGTCATCTAGAACTAAAGATAGTCAACTAAAATGTTCAATTCCAAAGTTAGAGATAAATCGGATTTTCCGTTTTCATGCAGTAAACATTTATGCACAGTATGACAGTACCATAGGATACCGTGTATAACAAAAATTCCGGATCCGGAATTTTATAACAAAAATTGTGATTTTCTATATGAAGGACTTCGATTTGAGCTTAGTTATTTCACACAATGATTAGTATATGGACAAACATTATGTACATGCAAAAAACACGATTTGTTTGAAAATTGAGTGCACCCTCATCGGGAAATCTCTGAGTCAGCCTTTTAACCATTTGTATTAGAGGAAGTTGGAAAATAATTACAGGACTGTTTGGTCACAGAAAATTTTCACAAACTACATGGAGCTTTAAATAAAAATGCATGACAAGAGGTGTATCTCCTCCTCCCCAAATCTGTCCTTATATATAATTATATGATATTTGACATTCTTCTGTGATGTAATGAACATTTCCCAATTAGTGGTACATTTGACATTAACTCTCCTTTCTTAGTAAGAGCATCCAAAGTTCCCAAACCCATACCACGTGGGGGATTGTCCCCTAAATGTACCTAAAAGTGATGTTTATCACCTTTTGGGGTACAAAAGTGATTTTTATGATACTTTTTGGCAGATTTTGAAAAATCTGCCCTATTTGATAAATCCGTTCCTCCCCAAAATAAATCCTGTCAATGGGCTTGAGAGCATCTAATGTCAAAATATGGCTAAAATGTATACAAGTCCCAGGGAGATCTTAGTATAAAAGGTGGGTACAGGGATGTGTAACACAGAAGGATAATATTTTGCCAGCTTTCTGGGATAGCTAAAGGCTCACAAGTTTACCAACAACTGATATATATACGAAGGGGTGTTTTTTTTTCAAAATTTGGTCAATTTTTAAAAATATTTTCAGCAAATTCTGATAAATTTGCTTAATTTATAAAAGGATTTTGTTTCAGAATCCAGACCATTAGTATATTTCTATTCTCAATTTTCATCAAATTTGCAGCTGCAAATCCCCATCCAAACCAAAGTCAAGAACCCCTGATGAGTCTCAACTTCTTTTGAGTATTTTTGCTGTTAAAGAGCCCAATCTTTGAGAATTGTGCAGAACAAATTGAGGCCTGAACTATTTGGGAGTTTTGTGCTCAAAATAGCCCAAACTGTAGATATTTAAAATTTCAACCAACCCAAGTACATTTTCTGGCCTTAAAAGTATAAATAATAAACCTATAATTGTCCTCATAATTTTTCAGACTTCAATTGAGAGAAAATTACAAATTTGGGAATGCACCTAGATATCCTTTCCAAAGTTCATGCAAATTGGATGTGAATTTGAGGCAGTGGTCTGCAACCACATAACATAGATGTGTAGACACATGTAAGCAAACTGATCATTTCATACAATCAGTGGCATGGGGGGCACATATATTTTCAGGGGAGAAGCATATATTAAAATATGTTAGAATAGTATAGGCCTATGTTGTTTCACTGTAAATTGGCACGTGTGCAGAAAATCACTAATTTTTCAGGGGCAAGATTCCCCACAAGGGGGAGCATCTGCCCCCTGCCCCCTGGTTATGCCACTGCATACAATTTGATTTCAAAAGAACTGTTCATGCATACCACTTCTGGACAGAGTTGCAGGGATTAACTTTTCCTCCATTTTGTTTTTGCTGATAATGATATGGTATAGTCAGGGACAGAATAAAGCGACCAATTGCGCGTCTAATGTAATTTGACGGTGAAGAACAAAAGTCGGCCGTGAGTAACAATCTGTGAACAGTCAAAGCTTATTTTAGACAGAAAGTTTTTCTTTCATGAATTATGCGAGTCAAAAGCCCGACTCAAATAGGACATTTTTTTACATTTTAAATCATATATTGTTCGAACATGCCCCGCCCATACTGCACATTCAAACAATCACTGTCTGCGTGGTGCTGAGCGACAAACCTTGACATACGCGCAATTGGTCGCCTAATTCTGTCCCCCACTATAGATGTAGTACTGTCCATAAATTTATATATCTTTAAATATTTGAAAAAACAATCATAATAACCATGTAATCACAGACATAAAATTTATATAAACAGGATGTATGACAAAATACAAGAGAATTTCAAATCAGAAAGTTTTAGCATTGCATGTTATGTTGCCTGTTTGCTTTGACAGGGACTACGATGAAAGTTTATAAAATGTTTCACATTATTCACATAGAAACTTCTTTGAAATAGAAATATCATATTTAACAAGCTGGGTCAAAATATACACAACAGAAATACAAGGCTAATTATATAGTGACTACATAATCATGATAATAATATAAGCTGGACCAGCCAGCAAAACATAACTGATTTACATTTGATTATATATAAAATCATGTTAATTACAAATTCATTACAAACTTTGAACTATACACATATCTACAATCATATCTTGAAATATTTCTTGGCAAACAATACTAACACACATTAACTTTCATTTTAAAAGAAATCACAAGAAATCATTTTAAGGATACAGTCTATTATGGTCTTTAGGGGAGAGGTAACAAAATTAACTTAAAGAGTGCTATCAAGCACCGCTACCAAATGAAGGCCAAATTCCTATAATGACAAACCTTTCGGATGCATTTCTTTGGTTTTGAGATTAATTGCCCTTCTAAATGAATTTTGCCAAAGACCACATGTGCCCTCCTACGATATACCCACAGCTCATCATCTAGAAAAAAAAGAATATGGGCAAATGTTGACCTTTTTGTGCATTGTTGATTTTTTAAAAATTAAGGTCACTTTTTTTTTAAAATGTGCTATTATCACTTTAACTCTAACCATTACAACCATCTTTGAGTGTGATGAACAACCTAGGGCACTCACTGCATATGGATAACAGAGATGATTGGCCACAATGACCCTTTTTCAACTTGCCTTCGATTTGCTCTCACCCAATTTTTAGAAAATCACTCACCAAATGGATCTATTTTGAACAATAATTTCTCCAAAAAATATCAAAATTTTCTAAAATGAGGATTTTACAGAGCAAATTGCATGGCCAAATTTATACTTTCTCAATATTTGACTCCTCTTTTTGGTCTTCTCACTAAAATACCTCCTCTTTCATGGTAGAATCTCTCACTGATTGTCCCCTACTTTTGAGTCGCTGGCCAATTATCCTCATCACTTCCAAAGTTGAGTGCCAACCACCCCTACCCAAAATTAGAACACCCCTTGGCACAATAGGCCTGCTGGCAACACTAGTCAGTGGTCAATTTACCTAATTTGGTCAACATCTGTTCAGTCCACTGTATGGTGTAACCAAAGAGGTTCTATATAGATAGAGAGGCAAAATGTTACGTAATCTTTAGAAATTCACCGTCTCGCATGTTTTGCCGACCACAAAGAAAACCTATAGTACCAACAATAGAAAGCAATGGCTGCCTCCGCTTCTTCCACATACTGTGGGTGCCGCTTTGCATATACACTAATCGGTAGTGATACAAATTAATGTATGTGTTAGAGGTGGCCAGGTGTAAAAATAGTGTACCTGGATCATTGTGCTCAGATACTCTTTTTCTCATAATGCAATGCGCGCTTAGGTGAAAAAATGTATTCATTGAGGCGGTTTATTTAAATCAAGACGACTGATGTGTCATTTCATTCGTTGTGTGGCCATGGGTAGGACAAAATTTAACCACCCAATAGCACCCAACATCCAACAACTGATATTTTGGCGGATTGTTTGTATCGAATTGACATTATGTCTGTATACAAGCACCCAAACTGATAATTATTCCGTGCAATATTCAAAATGTCAGCGCCCAGCACGGACGACTGGTTTTGAATGCGTTTCACCCCCTTGGGTGTAACTATTCTGATGACTTATCCCAACCCCACCTACTCAAAAGATTGGTCAGTAGGATCTTCCAAGAGTCTCAGCCCCACTCAATTTCACAATGATCAGTCCCTAAAAACAAGCCTTGCCACCATTCACCCATTGCACCTTCAATGGCTTAGTCACCTTTAAGTTCCTAGGAGTTTCCTCTATTGCTATGTTATCGTTCTTTTAACCCAGTACCTACATCCTTCTCAGACTTCCTGTAATTGTTGGCATGTGCATGAGTATATGGTACATTATTTTTAAACACACTGATTCAACTCACAACTAACTCTTGTATGTTGTATTACATGAATAGCTGCTACTAACTCTTTGGGCAAACCCAACTGTGAGTTTTGAAGAAATATGAAAAATCAGATTTTACTCTTTTTTTTTTAAATGAAACCCTATGCCTCCAAAAGGTAAGAGAAAAATTCACAAAGCCTGACAAAAATTCTACCTTAACCCACATGGTTGGGCTAATTAGGATCAGGGGGCCTAATTTCAATGACTAAAATTGTTAATTCAAGATGTGGCTCATTTCTATCTAAAGCACTTAAGTTAAATGGAGAACATATCTAACCATACCGCTATTTCAACATCAAAAACCCAATCAGAGGTGCGGGCGTTCCTTATGAAAGTAAAGCAATAAGATGCGTGTTCCTGATCGCCTTGGGACACATTGATTTACCGGAAATCATAGGCATATCGGCGTGATTAGGAGGTATAATCCCCCATATTTTGATGAGGGGGGTTGTCAATACAATCATCCCCTCAATGTTGATGACCGTTCATGTGTTTTTGAACCAAAAATAACCTACATTTTACCATATGTTCAAAAATGGTAATTTTTCGCGGCGCATTTTGTTCTCATTGCCTCTACATTAACAAATTTAGCTTTCTAAATGGCAAACTTTGAGCGCGATTCGCACGAACAGTGTAGTAATGAATCTTTTCAGCAAAACCTGTTTTATTCATAAAGGTTTATCACACCCCATCCCCCAAGGTCAACCCTACCTCAAAAATTCGACAGGTACGCACTGCTGGAAAGATACCGATCATAGAAATTTCATAATTTACGATATGTACCTTATTTCCAAAAACAATGATTTAACAGATTTTTGGAGTTTGAATATTTTCACAATACCCGCAGCAGGAAAATCATGTAAAGGTACACTAGCTTTCATAATCTGACAACGAAAATGGAAATAGGATGTGGGGGTTTCCAAATGAAAATTCAAAACTGTAAAATATGAAAAAAATGCTGTTTATTTGGCTGGATTTTTACCTATCTGAAAGCTACAAACCTCATGAAATCATGACAATTGTTAGAACAAAAAACAATCATTGTTTTTTATTTCTTTTATCATAACCATCATTTAACCAAAATGATTTTTCATTCCTATTTAATCGCCTTTAGCCATCTATGGATCCACTTTAAATGGGCGAAGGAATTTGAGTACGAGTAGGGATTCTTACATTAAATTTGCCATCAAATACAGACTATCAAAGTATAGCCATCTGTAAGGTGAGGGAGAGAGGAATCTGGAATATTAATTCAAATTGATTTCCACCTCAAAATTCTTAGGAGACTTGGGGACACAAAGCTCTGTTGGTCTCATTCCTTTCAACATTTTAAAAAATATTTGATAAAAATAAGCTTTCATATTTCGCGAGCAAGAGTTGTCCAATGGACATCAAGTAATTTTTGCATTTCCTTTAAACTTTGGTCAAACATTATAATCTGAAAATGAAATTTGGTCTGCAATAATGTCACAAAAGTGTTGAATTTCAGAGCAGGGTTTATTCACCTGACAAGTCAGTGTCTCAATTTATTTATATGAGGAAGTGAGAGTAGGTGTTAATCCAAAAGTCAGATAAGAACCAGAGGAAGAAGAAAGTTCAGTTACATACAAAAAAACTATGAATTTAACAAGTATTCTAGAAGATCCTGTTTCATGAGGACCACAAACAAATTTCATCTTTGCGTAATTTGGGTGATTGCTTGGTCATTTTACCACCCCTCAGAATATAAACAATGTGTGCCACTACCCTAGTTGTATTACAAAGCTAAATGGTTGGGATTATAGTCTCGGGGGTTCCTTGGATTTTGCTTGGCCTCGCAAGCAATTTGGTCTTAAAAACATTTTAGGTGGTCCCTGTGATGTCTTTCTGATCAACTTGGTTTTATGCTTGATTGCGTTCTGATCATAAATCTGCCAAACATTCCAGACTGCATGTCATACAATGACAATTTAGTACCTTTGCTTAAAATAGGCAATGTTGAAGAAGTCCATGCATTTTTTTAAAATTGTTTAGTGGAATTGAAAGGGAATGGTGATTCTAGACAAAAATATAAAGTTTTTCCAAGGAAACAAACACTATATAGGGGACCCCCTCCCAAACTAGAAGTGGACAATTACCCTCTCTGTGGGCAAGCCCTTTTAGCAAGCAAACACCTAAATGTTTGCATTTCATAATTCTTTGTAGACAACCCCCCCACACCCCCAAGGGCAAGCAAGCAGTTTTTGCCTAAAATCAGGGTGTGAAATAACAGAACCGAAAAACCCATTTGGTTGATTTCAACTATTTAAGTACTGGTACAATGGATACATTTGATGAGGGGCCACTTATTTCAAACATGCAGTGATTATCATGACCACTGATTCAAGGTATACGCCCTCCCTATATTGTTATCGCATACTCCAACATGGGGTGAAATTGTTGGCTACAAAGCAATTCAAATTCGGCAAAATGAATGTTACGAAAACCTGTGTTGAGAAAGCATTGTGAAAAGTTGTACAAACTTTATTTCATCAAAAAAAGACAACTTTCAATATTAAAAATTGTTATACATTGAGTGTTGATAAATTCTTGCATGTGATTTTAAATATATATCAGTTGAAAGAGGGTTTGTAATTTATGACCAATCTTAATATTACAGAGTACAAAATGTGTCATTGAGAGTTTTCGTCATTAAAAATAAAAAATTTAGATTTTATGACTGTAACGTATAAAGTGAAAGTGTTTACAATAATATTGTACTACAAAGCATAAAAACTTGGTTATGTATAGATGAATCATGTTCTGCTTATTGTCTTAAAGTTTAAAGTAGTGTTAATGTGTTGTTTATTATAAATGCTAAATGCATATTAAAGGACAGGAGGAGAATTTTTTGAGAGAGACGGAATTTCTCTCAATTTGCACTTGCATCACGGTTTAGAAGACCTACCAAGAACCTTGTAAAAGGTGTATGGACAAACAAGTAAAATTACAACCAAAAAAATGGTTTGAATGGACCTGCCTTGGATATCATAATCGTCACCCATAGAAAAGACATGCTTTAATGGCTGTCGTGCACAACAGAACAATTATAATCATTGTAT
>JAMKCH010011738.1:0-27713 GCA_023653785.1 Ophioderma brevispina | reverse complement strand
GGTACCCGACTTTGGTGCCGGTAAGCACTCAACATATACCCTCTCCCGTACAAAGGGCACTTCGTGGTTTGCAGAGCAGTTGTTTGGATAACACGACCTCCGCAATAGCGGCTTTGCTTCGCAAGAAAACTCTGGCATGATGGTCTGCAAGTTATCAATCAGGGCAATGCGGTGAATGTCGGCGAACGTGCTATGGCTCATTCCACCAGAGCCGTGGCAAGTTCTGCTGCCTTCACCTCGTCTCCGCCTAGACCCGACATTATACAGTTGGCTGGCGGCTCACAAACTCCTTCCTCCAACCTACTGAAGGATATGGTCCCGAGGCTGGCCGTTTCACTCGCGCCGTCCTCGAACAGGGTGAGCATGATTAGTTCAGGGTATCAGCTTATTGTGGACCTGTCTTATGCAAATTAAGTAACACGCCCTTTAGTATTAACTGAAATACATTGTCAACTTATTAATTATTAGGCGCTCAAGTAGCGATCATCTACAGTATTTTATTCAAGTTTTAAAAGCGTAGTAAAAGGTGGTGTTGATATATTAGCAACATAATGCCTAAAATGGTCATTTCACAGGAGCCTCTTTGTAAAATGGCCAGCGGGACACATATTGCCAATGGCCTGGATTGGACAAACATTTTAACATGCATTAGCATATTTTATGACAGTATAGACATAAGAAAAAGCAGGTGTTGAAATATCCTAGTATTGGGAAATGTAATGGATGTTTTTGTTTTTAGTTTTTTCATATCCATTTTGACACCAAGGTTTTTCCAAGACAGAGTTTCATGGAGAATCTGAAAATCATGGTGCATTTTAAAATGTGTCTTGGGTGTTTTATAAGTGGGCAAAATTGTAACAGGGGGGTACAACCTAAAAGTTTTTAAATTGTCTTTAAATTTATACCAGTCTGTTCGGCTGCTTACAAGGTTTCTAAAAAGGTCCGTTTCAATTTTGACCCTTTTGATTTTAGTACATCGGCTCAAGAAAGTTCCAGGTCATTATTTATAGAATGGTCCGATTTTTGTTGAAACTGTTTTGAAATCGTTCATTGGGTCATACTAAATAAAAATGGTATATAGATTCTGTTTTTCACTTTTCAAAGTGAGACTTTTAGAGCTATGACTAGTGGTCTGCCCATAGCACCCTGTGGACCACGGCCATATTTGCCCTCTAATTTATTATCAAAACGTCAATGACAAAGCGACCTTATATTTTCGGCTTCTATACAGTTTAAGACGAACATCGGGCACCATTTTTAGGAACATAAACAGCTGAAATCTGAAATTTTACCCCTTTTTTAATTTTTAAGTTGAAATTACATTGAAATTTCTTCATAACTATTGAACTTATACATCTGACAGATAGGCAAAACTATACCTTTCTGAATCCTTGAAAGGTATGAACATGATGGTATATACTTTAAAACACACTTTGGCCCCCTTTTATATTTTTCCCCCTGTGTAAAACCAGTGTAAAATCTTTGCCCCTAGAATTATCCCAAGAACACATTCATTTTAAAAAATGACACCATGATTTGCGGATCATCATACAATTTTGATTTAGAAAAACCTGGTGTTGCTAGAGTAGATATGAAATTTCACAAAATACAGTTTTCCCACATGTACTTCATGATTAGCAAAAATTATGCCTAAAATTGTCATTTGGCGGCCATTTGGGAAAAATGGCGACGGGGGGGGTCGTGTTGCAATTGCGATGGCTCATGACCTTGATCTGTTTGATTCATTTTTATTACATCTGTGCCAAATTTTCACAGCTTTTATCCACACAAGCACGATTAGGTTAGTATGCCGACTCGCTATATGGATGGGTCTTTTTTCCCAAGGGTATTTGCAGCTCTGGGGTGTTAACAACTATTGGGTGTACATTTTGTACATGTACAAGTCCTAAATAAGCTTCCAAGTACTCCAATACAGGCAGATAGGTGGACTGCTGCTGGACCCCGATCCTCATTCATTTTACATGTACCAACACATCTACATACGACTACACATCACCTATGGCCATATGGACCTATACTTAACACACAGTAGTACGATGGGGAATACAGCTCATCTAAAAAAAACGATAAGGTCCCCACCCACTGACAGACCCCGGGAGGAGGACATGGGAATGAATGACAGGGTTAGTAGGGGCTTGTGCCCCTCTACAATATTCTCTTAAGTTGGGCTACGCCAGCTCATTTTTTTGTGAAAAATGTTGACCCTTTTTGACATTTCCCCACCCCTGACAGACCAGGGGAGAGAGAATACATGGTTAGTAGGTTTGTACCCTCCTACAATACACCCAAATTTGGCTACTCTGGCTCATCTAGAAAAAAAAGATTATGGCCAAAAATGTTGACTGTTTTGTGAACTGGTGACCTTTTTGAAAATACCCACCCCTGTCAGACCCAGGGGAGGACCCAAGGAGAAGAATATTACATGGTGTTAGTTAGGGGCTTGTGCCCTCCTGCATATACCAAAGTTTTTTGGCTACTCTACTTATCTGGGAAAACAAAAAGTATGGCAAATTGTACACTTAGTCATACAGTCCGTATGGACTTACTGCAAAAATAATTGGAGATAATATCTTTGACACTGTTGTTTTCTTCCATTTTCGGTCACATTTCAGTGCAAAAAAAATAAAGACGATTTTCTTTTTTTTACAGACTTATCCTTCACGTTTAAGCTATTCATGCAAATTTCAAATATTTTGTCTCTTTTGGTGTTGAATCACTGATACTGTCTCTAAGGGGATTAGTGGTCAAGAAAGGAAAAAAAAAATATTATTTTGTCAACTTGAAACCCAAAGAATCCCCCTTGTTTTTTACTATTTTATTAGTTTAAGTACTTAATAATGGGATATAGAAATAGTAATTAGGGAACATAAGCCTTGAAAACCCAAAATACTCCAAGGTTTAGCTTGCACCCACACAACACACTATACGCAGCACATATCGGCCACTGCGGTCCAATTTCATTGCACCAGATAGAAGAAGAAAAAACCAAGATTTGAGGGTGTGTGGAGCATGTCTACCAAGAGTACTAGAAACCACTTTATTCCACCATTGGCTACAACATATACCAGACAACTAGAAAATAAGTTTAAGCAGGCTTTAGGACATAAACCTTGTAATTCTTCATCTCAAATCTCACGCAATAAATTTAGAAAAATAAGCACCAATTCATAAAGTGAAAAATCCTAAGGATCCGAAACAAAATGTTGGTATAATGATAATTAACTAAGTTGGTTCGTGAGTTATTTTTTTTGGATAACAAAAGGAGCCACTTACAAATTTCAATATTGTTTATTTTTTTCAACTTTTTACTTTTGTTGTGTTTTGGAAAGTGATTATGCAAGGGTACCGCACCCACGCTAGGCAGTTGATAAATGTTCTGGTCCATAACACTTTTACATATAACAGAAAAATTGAAAAAATCATAAAAATGCGATTTACATGTTTATAACAAATATAGGAATTCTAACATACCCTGCAAGTTAAGGTTATAAGACAAAAATCAAAAATTCTGTATTACTGTATGTCCCGGACACTTACTAAAAACATGTAGTGGATGGGGATCATATCTTTGGTTTTACCTGATGTTTTTCTTCTTTATTCTAAACAATTTTCCAGTTGAATACAAAAAAAAAAATAACTTATGGGGATTCTATATATTCTTATCATTCACTTTTAAGCTGTTGCTGCACTCTTTCAATATTTTAACTCAAATCGGGTGAATCACTGATAGTTCTTTAAGTCAATCATATATAGGGCATTTATAAATTTTAAATTGTTTCTATCAAGTTGCATGGGAAAATTGTCTGGAAAGCGGAACAGGACAAGGGTTTGCACAGAGGAATGGAAAAAACAGGCTGATTCAAAAACAAGAAGTTTACTCATTTTTATAGTAGTTTAGTAGGAAATCTCTAAGGAATTCCTGGTTGACTAATATATCATAGAAAAGAGCAGTTTCTGAATGTCTAAATAAAAAAAAGAATTTTTGAATTTGTCCATGCCAAATTCCGAGTATACTAATTTGAAATTAAAACTACCCATTTTCCTGACTGTCCATAGCTGGGTAATTGCTTCAGTTGATATTACACCAAAACTATGCCGTGAACAAGACAGATCCCTTGGTTTGCAACTTTCAATGTCAAATGATTTTTTCTGTTATACTCAAATCCATCAATCAAGAGCCAAATTTCAAATGCTGACAACTTTAAACTGTATCACAATTTGAATATCACGAGCGTTCTAGCAATGTTTCCTGTTAGTAGACTTTCTCTGAAAAAGAAAACAAATCTTGCAGGTTGCAATTCTTGAAACAGAAATATGGCAAAACAGAGGAGTTTGCGATACAAATAGTTATATTACAATGCTTGATGATTAGTTAAGATGAATAAGAGGAACTGAATTACGTTTGATTTATGGTTCCTTAAAATAAAAGCAAACATTCATTTGGACCATAAAAAGTTGCGAACCAATGGATATGTCTTGTTCACGCAAATTTATTGATTTGTTCTGACATACGAAACTGATTTCAAGGTACCAGATTGTGTGCAGTCTGTAAAATGGGTTGAGTTTTATTCAAATGAGTAGAACCTGGGTTTTGGGGCATGTGCAAATTCAAACATTCTTTTTAATTAGACCTTCAGAAAATTGCTTTGCATGATATTTACTAACAGTGACATCCTTTCCTTTTAGGGATTTTTTACTCTAAACCACAACGCAAAAATGAGTGTAAACTCTTTTTGAATCAGCCCTTTTTACATCCCTTCCGCACCTACGCCAAGGCCGCCCTTGATATATGAACTCTCCCTGAATATGAAACATTTGATCTAAATTGAAAAATAACTTATCCAACAAAACTAAATTTTTGAAAAACATTGATTATAAAGCCTTACAAATTTCAATTTGCTATGGGAAAATGTGTTATTGAAAAAGTGAACATTGGCGAGGGTTCTTCTGGACTCCTTAAAGTGATTGGGGACCCATCCCCACAACCCACCACAATCCACCCCCATACAGCCGGGGGAGGAGAGGGGCACTCAACTTTGGTTTGGGTAGGAATGTGCAGCGCAGATGTGCCAAAGTAGTGCGGATTGTGAAACAGGGCTTGAAATAAGGATTCCAGACCAGAACAACTTTTTGGCATCTTAACATTTCATTGCCCCTGGTGATATATAAAGAATGAGTTTGTTTAAAGGCCTTTTGCCTTTTAGCAGGGAGTATACAATTTCTCAACACCGCCTGATTTTATTTCAAGCCTCAGAACTGAAAAATTTGGGGAGGAAAGAGTAGGACCAAATGGACTTAACCCTAGTCTACCCAAGGGGGGTTCCACCCCCATTCAGTTTTTTTCCACGGCTTGCAAAAAAAAACCCTTGTTGGTGCCAAAGTATTTAGTAATTGGTTAATTGCCATTTCGCTCCTTTTGATCCAAACACAAACATTCACGGGGTATGTATAGGTAAGATAGAGGGTGATCCCCAAAGTTGATGGATAGGGGGGTGGAACACCCCCCTTGGGAGAGAAGTACCAAAAATGCCTTAGGCACATACACAGGAATATCACAGACAATTGATTTTTGAGTACCAATAGATAGCTAGGGTTCTCCTTTCCATTGTATACCAAAATGAGTACCAACATGCCTAGCTTACGTCACAATGATGTAATAAAGTTCGCATGTCCGTATAAAACTGCCAAATTCTGACACAAGTGTAGGGGGAAAAAATTTCAATTTTCGCCAAAAAGGTTAGAATATAAAGATTTCATGCGGTGGTTTTTTTTGACTCTACTGATGGAAATTAAGTTTATATCATAGAGCAATTTTAATGCTATAAATAAGGTGTTTTGTTTGAGTAGCTTCTAACGCTACAAATGGCAAAATATCAAGTTTCCATCCTATATTCAGTATTGTCGTTCTTTCAACATATACGTCACAGTGAACGTCATAATTAGGTCCAATAATTGTCGGATTGACCACCACAAAATTGAAACAGAACAATTTTGGTTTAATATACTCTGAAAATAGTCCAAAAAAATTTAAAAGTATACCCAAATCAACCCTAGTGGAACATGTCGAATAAGGGGGAAAAGTTTGTACAGGCGTAAAACAATTAGAAAAATGTTCGAATTGATTTAAAAAATTTGTAAATTGGGTTCATTTTTTTTTTATTAGTGTTATTTATAAGGTAAAAAAAGGTATAGTTTGCCATAATATACGCATTAAAGTGTTAGTACAATAGGCTCATAAACAGTTCAAGGTCTCTGGGGGCTAAAATTCATTAGGAATGTCCGATTTTGATCGGATGGTTGTAAAACTTGGTAAAATTTGGCCACTAGATAAGTAAAGGTAAATTTGATTCTTTGTTTGAAGTTCTATATAAGAATTACAGAGCTATGACTAGTGTACCCCCATTAGGGGACCCTGTAGCCCCCCAGTCACATCTGTGCCAAATTTCATGCTTTTATCACACAATGCACGATAGGTTAGCTATGCCGCCTCGCTATATGGATGGATTCCTTTTTTCCTAAGGGTATTTGCAGCTCTGGGGTGTTAACAAATATGGGTGTACATTGTACATGTACAGTTCTTAAATAAGCTTCAAGTACCTCCAATACAGGCAGACTAGGTGGACTGCTGCATGGACCCGATTCTGAAAATGCATCTTTACATATGTACCAACACATCTACATACAGACTTACACACACACATGGCCATATGGACCTATACTTAATACACAGTAGTCGATGGGAATAACTAGCTCATCTAAAAAAAAAAGATAAGGTCCCCACCCACTGACAGACCCCGGGAGGACCATGGAGGAATGAATTACATGGTTAGTAGGGGCTTGTGCCCTCCTACAATATATCTCTAAGTTTGGCTACTCCAGCTCATTTTTGTGAAATGTTGACCTTTTTTGACATTTCCCCACCCCCTGACAGACCCAGGGGAGAATTACATGGTTAGTAGGTTCTTGTACCCTCCTACAATACACCCAAATTTGGCTACTCTGGCTCATCTAGAAAAAAAGATATGGCAAAATGTTGACTTTTTTGTGAACTGGTGACCTTTTTGACATATCCCCACCCCTGTCAGACCCAGGGGAGGACCCAAGGAGAATGAATTACATGGTTAGTAGGGGCTTGTGCCCTCCTGCAATATACCAAAGTTTGGCTACTCTACCTTATCTGGAAAAAAAGTTATGGCAATTGTACACTTTAGTCATTACAGTCCGTATGGACTTACTGCAACACATAATTGGAGATTCATATCTTTGAGCACTGTTGTTTTCTTCCATTTCTGTCAATTTCAGTTGCAAAAAATAAAGAGATTTCTACAGACTTATCCTTCACGTTTAAGCTATTCATGCAAATTTCAAATATTTTGTCTCTTTTGGTGAATCACTGATACTGTCTCTAAGGGGATTCATTGGTCAAGAAAGGAAAAAAAATATTATTTTGTCAATTGCACACCAAAGATCCCCCTTGTTTTTTACTATTTTTATTATTAATTAACTTAAATTGTGTATATATGAAATATTAATTAGAAAATAAGCCTTGAAAACCAAAATACTCCAAGGTTTAGCTTGCACCCACACCACATCACTATACGCCGCACATATGGCCACTGCGGTCAATTCATTGCCCCCAGATAGAAGAAAAAACACAAGATTTGAGGTGTGTGGAGCATGTCTACCAAGAGTACTAGAAACCACTTTATTTCACCATTGGCTACAACATATACCAGACAACTAGAAAAATAAGTTTAAGCCAGCTTTAGAGATCATAAACCTTGTAATTCTTCATCTCAAATCTTCACAGCAATAAATTTAGAAAATAAGCACCCATAAAGTGAAATCCCTAAGGACCGAAACAAAATGTTGAGTAAGATACTTAACTATAGTTGGTTCGTGATGTATAACAAAGTGAGCCACTTACAAATTTCAAATTGTTACCATCAAATTTGTATGGGAAAATGGGTTTTGGAAAGTGATATTGCAAGGGTACCGCACCCACTCTAGGCAGTTTGATACATGTTCTGTCCATTAACACTTTACATATAACAGAAAATTGAAAAAATCATCAAAAATGAGATTTACATGTTTATAACAAATATAGGCATTCTAACATACCCTGCAAGTTATAAGACAAAATCAAAAATTCTAGTCATTACTGTCTGTACGGACACTTACTACAACATGTAGTTGTATGGGGATTCATATCTTTGGATACTGATGTTTTCTTCTTTATTCTAACAATTTTCCAGTTGAAAAAAAAAAAAACTTATGGGGATTCTATATACTTATCATTCACTTTTAAGCTGTTGCTGCATATTTCAAATATTTTAACTCAATCGGGTGAATCACTGATAGTCTTTAACGTCAGATCTATATATAGGCATTATAAATTTTAAATTGTTTCTATCAAATTTGCATGGGAAAATATGTCTTGGAAAGCGGACATGACAAGGGTTTTGCACAGAGCATGGAAAAATACAGGCTGATTCAAAAAGAAGTTTACTCATTTTTATAGTAGTTTAGTAGAAAATCTCTAAGGAATTCCTTGTTGACTAATATATCATTAGAAAGAGCAGTTTCTGAATGTCTAAATTAAAAAAAAGAATTTTTGAATTTGCTCGTGCCAAATCCGAGTTATACTAATTTGAATAAAACTACCCATTTTCCTGACTGTACATATCTGGGTAACTTGCTTCAGTTGCTATTTACACCAAATCACTAATGCATGAACAAGAAAGTCTCCATTGGTTTGCAACTTTCAATGTCAAAATGATTTTTTCTTTTATACTCAAAATCCATCAATCAAGAGCAAAATTCTAACAACTGACAATTTTAAATGATATCGAAATTTGAATCTCACGAGCGTCTAGCACTGTTTCCTGTTAGTAGACTTCTCTGAAAAGAAACAAATCATTGCATGTTTTGCAATTCTTGAACAGAAATAATGGCAGAAACAGATGAGTTTGCGATTAAAAATAGTTATATTACAATGCTTGATGAATAGTAAGATGAACTGAATTATCGTTTGATTTATGGTTCTTGAATATAAAAGCAAAATTTTCATTTTGACCATAAAAGTTGCAAACCAATGGATATGTCTTGTTCACGCAAATTTATTGATTTGTTCTGAATAGAAACTGATGCAAGTTACCCAGATGTGTGCAGTCAGTAAAATGGGTGATTTTATTCAAATGAGTATAACCTGGGTTTGGCATGTGCAAATTCAAACATTCTTTTTTAATTTAGACCTTCAGAAATTGCTCTTTGCAATGATATATTACTTAACAGTGACATCCTTTTAGATTTTTTACTAAACCACAACAAAAATGAGTAAACTTCTTTTTGAATCAGCCTGTACATCCCCTTCCGCACCTACGCCAAGGCCGCCTGATATATGAACTCTCCGCAATGAACAATTTCTGCTAAATTGAAAAATAACTTAATCCACAAAACTAAATTTTTGAAAACATTGATTATAAAGCACTTACAAATTTCAATTTGCATGGGAAAATGTGTTATGAAAAGTGAACATTGCGAGGGTTCTGGACTTAACGTGAGTGGGGACACCCCTACCACACCACAATCCACCCCCACTACAGCCGGGGGAGGAGAGGGGCACTCAACTTTGGTTTGGGTAGGATCTGTGCAGCGCAGAGTGCCAAAGTAGTGGGCTTGTGAACAGGGCTTGAAATAAGGATTTCAGATCCAGGAACAATTTTTGGCATTTTAACATTTCATTGCCCCTGGTCTATATAAATGTACTGAGTTTTGTTTCAAGGGCATTTTGCCTTTTAGCAGGGGAAAATTTTCTCAACACCCCTGCTTATTTCAAGCCTTGCATGTAACTGAAATTTTGGGGAAAGTAGGACCAAATGGACTTAACCCTAGTCTACCCAAGGGGGGTTCACCCCCCTTCAGTTTTTTTCCACGGCTTGCAAAAAACCCTTTTTGGTGCCAAATTATTTAATGTAATTGTTAATTGACATTTTCCGCTCCTTTTGATCCAAACACAAACATTCACGGGGTATGTATAGGTAAGATAGAGGGTGATCCCAAAGTGATGGATAGGGGGGTGGCAACCACCCCCCTTTGGGAGAGAAGTACCAACATGCTTAGCACAACACAGGAATATCACAGACACTTGATTTTGGTACCAATAGATAGCTATGGTTCTCCTCTTTCCATTGATACCAAAATGAGTACCAACATGCCTAGCATTACGTCACAATGATGTCATAAAGTTCGCATGTCAGTAAAACTGCAAATTTCCATAGACACACAGTGTAGGGGAAAATTCAATTTTTCGCCAAAAAGGTTAGGAATATAAGATTTTCATGCGGTTTTTGACTCTACTTGATGGAAAATTACTAGTTTTATATAATTAGAGCATTTTAATGCTATAAATAAGGTGTTTGAGTCGCTACAATGGCAAAATATCAATTTTCCACCCTATATTCAGTATTGTCGTTCTTTCAACATATTACGTCACAGTGACGTCATAATAGTCCAATAATTGTATGATTTGACCCCACACAAATTGCAACAGAAACAATTTTGGTGTTAATATACTCTGAAATAGTCCAAAAATAATATATTAAAAGTCTACCAAAATCAACCTAGTGGAACATGTAGAAATAAGGGGGAAACGTTTGTACAGGGGTAAAAAATTAGAATTGTTCGAATTGATTTAAATGATGTACCAATTTATTGGGCTACTCCTAAGGTTTAAAAAAAGGTATAGTTTGCCCTATCTACGCATTAAAGTTTTAGTACAATAGGCTCATAACAGTTCAAGGTCATCCTGGGGTAAAATTCATAGAATGGTCCGATTTTGATCGGATGGTTGTAAACTGTTAAATTTGTCCCACTAGATAAGTAAATGTAAATTGATTCTTTGTTTGAACGTTCTATATAAGAATTACAGAGCTATGACTAGTGACCTCCCATAGACCCTGTAGCCCCCAGTCACATTTTGCGTTCCAATTACGCAACGAATATTATAGATGTTGCAACCAGTATATTTTCGGGTTCTGTACCATTAGACGAACAATTTGACACCATTTTTATAACGAACGGATATATCTGAAAATTTACCCCCATTGTGACCTTTAACCTATTTTGACTCATACCTATTGAACTACACCCTGCAGATATGGCAAACTATACCTTTTTTTAATCCTGGAATTGTAACGAACACGTTGGAATACTTTTCGCCGCGTTTTGATACTTTTCATATTTTGACCCCTGTATAAACCTTACCCCCTTAAAATATTATGTTCCACTCCTTTGATTTAGTAGACTTTTGATATGTTGTTTTTAAAGGTATTCTCAATACAATTCTGTTGGAATTGATTCTGTTGCAATTAGTGTTGGGTTAAGGCGGCATTCATTCTATTTTGACTGGCCTATAATGGGGATATTGGTACTTATTTTGGTACCAATGGAAAGAAGGAACTCTAAGCTATCCTTTGGTTCCAAATTTACAGGAATCGGATGTTTAGTAACAAAAATCATGGGGGGGGGGGTGATAGACAGTTAGACAGACATTATTTTATTCACACCTGATAACAACCCCCCCCCCCTTCAGGAGTTTAGTTACAAATGTGGCTCAGGTAGACCAGGGTTAAATGTCCATGGACATGCTTAAAAATACCTATAATGGTTTAATTCTGTGAAACCGTAGCTTTTATAATAAATATGGCATCAAATCATGGGTTTGTGAATGAAAATTCAAAAAACGAATTTCCACGCTGGCCGCGATGACCCACGTGACGTTTTACTGGCCTATGCATCATGATCGTCACCTGGAACACTAAAGTACTGATTTTTGCCCTGATGTAAAGCTTTCCATCAAAAATAACCATATCTGAAAGGATTAAGCTGAGAAACGTTTCTTTGTTACAAAAATTGTGAAATTACTAATTTTGTATAGGACCAAATACGAAATTCAGCTTATGCTTTACATTGAAATATTAGCAAATCAGAATCACCTTTTTTCTCTTTTAAGACATTTCTGTAGCCAAATACAATGTAAGAAATCTATTAAGTGTCTATGAAATTACTATTATGACACAATATTTGGGTGCCTCAAAAATCTATCGTTGCCCCTTTAAGTACTGAAACATACAGGCTGTCCCAAAAAAATGTTAAAACTCGGAACGACGACATTTTGATAAAAAGAAAAGTACGCACGGGTCTTTGTTTGGTATCACTTCAAAGCCAATAAAATAAGCTTTAATATGCCATTTATTTCATTCCAATCCAATACGTAAAACAAAAGATATGCTTCATCAATTATGAGAGGGCAAAATCAACTTGGTCCGATTTCTGCCTTGGAACACTTGGAATGCATGATGCAACATGAATACACTTGGCTTCATAGCGCATCTTCTTTCCATTTTAAAAAGAAAACAAATAGATTTTGCGGTGCTTTTCTATTTAAGAAAGACCTCGAGATTCCTGCCACCGTGTTTTTCCAAACGTTCATCGTTGATTTACCACAACTGCTCTTCTAAAAAGAGAAACGTTGGCTTGAGTTGTTGCTGTTCTGGTCCTTGGATCTGCATGGCCTGCCACTGGTGTCTTTATTTCCAATTCTGCCTTCTTTATTAGTCCATGTAGGCTTATTACCAGAAGTTTCGCTTTCTTTTGGTTTACTTTTGTGTTTTTGTTGTTTATTCTGTCTATAGAATCATAGATTTTCTTGGGAATCCAATAAAGAAATGTCTGATTGTTTGGTTTAATTTGGTTTGGTTTAACATTCTGGGTAATTTTGAGTGATTTGATAGGGCTAACTCTGCTAATGAAAGTGAACTGACTGATTAATATTTGAAAAATACAAAGTATTGCTGATCATAAAGACAATAATCACACCTTATGACAATAATGAAGTTCAAAATGGATTGTCAATATCTTCAATAGGTTCAATTACCAATCAATAACAAAACCAATAACCCAATTTTGAGTATGTTACAAAATCATGTTTCACACAATCTTACAAATGTAACCACTGCAAATCGGACCAACCCGAATTTGTACTCTCGTTCATTTTTGACGAAGCATATCTTTTGTACTACATCGCATTGAAATGAAATAAACGGCAAATAAAAGCTTATTTAGTTAGCTTTAAGAGCATACCAAACAAAGACCCATGCGTACTTTTGTTATTTACAATATGCCTGTGTTCCGAGTGTTAACATTTTTTTGGGACAGCCTGTAGTTAAACAGAGGGTCTAAAGAACTGCAGAACATGCACAAAGTGGGTGTGTTGAGCACTGCACATACCCATAAGGCCTCTCTGGCCCATATGGTCCTTTTTGGGGAGTGGTCCCCCACATGCATCCTTGCACCTTTATGATCATTGCATTCAAGATTTAATGTCTTCTACCATAAATCATATCCCAATTTAGTACATTTAGTTAAAAAGATGCCAAATCTTTACCTGTTGTGTATCTGGGCCTTCATTAAGAGGATTAACAGTTGCAGGTTCCTCCTGTTGATTAAATTTGGGAAATTACAAACATTAATTAGACAACAATTTTTAACTTGTTATTTATATAAATACAGGTAATAAAACTACAGTTTTGTGGCCGTGGGCTCCTGATACACATGCAATGGTCACCTAACATTTGACCCAGGCATGTCCCTAAAGTAAAAAGCATTTAAACCTTTGACTTCTTATGATCCCTTAAATGCTGTGCAAGTGGCATCAATCTACCTTGCATTATAATTATTGTAGATTTGAAGTATTTTTGACTCAGATCGGAAGTGACCCCTTAACCCTATTTCACTCAACCAGTTTTGGCCATTTTTTAGCACATTATCTCATTTTGTCTAACCCTATAGAAGCGAAGCTATATCAAACCTCTGCTCAGCATTTCCTGTATGTGCTTATATAGCAATTATGGTATCCCTTTCTGCGTAGTAAAAGAGAAATGGGGTGGATATTATATTTTGTTCAAATTTTATGGCTATTTTATTACCCAAAAATTAATGCAATTTGAATATCTGTGACTCTTTAAACTATATTTTTAAATACAAATCAAAGTGGCAGTGTATCAAAAATGTCTGAATTTATTGAAAGAAACTTCAAACCATTCAAAATTATGAAAATCAGTTACAGATTTCATCTTAACAAATCTACAGACCCTGTTGTGTGATCATCATGCCATATGGGACAACATTTCAAGGGGTGAGTAGAATAGGAAAAATGCCTTTTAACAACCTTCAGCGATCAGGAAAATATTTTCAACATGTTTAGAATATAAACTATCAATTCTGACAAATTTCAGCTTGATAGGAGAATGTTGAAAATATGGCCTTTGACCACTTAATGACCTTGAACAACCTGTTATGACTTTTATGATGCCTTAATAACACAAACACATCAAATGTTCAGAAAAAGGCTGCATTAGTATTCAAAAATACAGCGGTCCCCGGACCGCTAATGTCGTCTGACCAGCCATGACCCCTAGATGACCTTTGACCCCTTGTGTCCAAGTCCCATATCTAATAAAGTATATGGAAACTGTGACCAATTTTGTTCAGGGTTAACAACGTTGACCACAGACACACACATAGCCAGCCTGACAGCCACACATACTACCAGAGTAATCCTTTCAGACGACACAAAAACGGCAATCGATCAAAAAGCCGACCGATCACTTGCTCAGTGTGAACACCTTAATATTACCCTCTCAGGCTTGCATCCTTTAAGATCGTTGCATTTAAGATGAATGTCTCATTCTGTCTGATGAGCTTTTTAAATCTAAATTATATAGGGTCCCACTTTGTTTAATTTAGTACATTTGGTTGAAAAATGTATAATTTTTACCTGTTCTGTGTCTAGGCCTTCAGTAATAGTTGCAGGTTCCTCCTGTTGATTGAATATTGGAAATTACAAGCATCAGACAACACTTGTTTATATATACAGGTAAACAAAATAGAAGGGACCCCTCAATGATCTTTCAACAACATTCAATAATCTGGAAAATACATTCAACAGGTTTAATGTTACAAGTATGAATTTTGCCAAAATTCAGCTTAATGGGATGGGAACATGTTGAAAATGTGGCCTTTGACACCTTAAAGATCCATGGACATACTTTAAAAATACTTATAATACCTCCCAAAAACAGTTTTATTCACCGTATGTATTGGTATCAATGTAAACTCTGCATGAAGCAGTATTTGAGAAACCATAGATTTTATAAAAATTGGGCATAACATCATTGGTTTCAGACAAGCTTCGAAGGGAAATTCCAAAATGAAAGTGATTATCGCGCGGGCTGCGATAACCCAGAAGTGACGGCAAAGTAGCACTTTAGTGACATAAAAGTAGCCTTCTAGTTCTTTGAAGCGCGATGAACAGGTTTTATAATGTGTGTGTGTGTAGCGTGTTCTGCATAATGGTAAAATACTATGTTGCCTACGCACATAATGCACGACTGCGCGCGCACCTTTTTGTTCGTTTGTTATTTGTGTGCTTTAGGTGTATTGTGCTTAGGGAGAAAGCATGAATACCGTCAAATTATGGTGAACCTTGTCTACTACTGAACTTTGGTTTTCATGTCAACAATAGAAAAAGGCATGATAGGATCGCCACGTGTATATTTAAAATGCCATGGTCGTAATATTCAAAACTTTAAGTTATTAAGAAAAGTAAAAAAATTTAGTAAAAAAGCTGTTGGAATATTTTGAAAATACATGGATTTGTTCACTTTCCTTGCCACATAATTTTCATTTTAAGTTTATAACAAATAATCAAATTTAATAGAGGATATTAGTCCAACCCTCTACACATTACATATTGGCTCTTCAGAACAATAAGACTTAACTGTGATAAGAAAAATGGGGTGGTAATCGGTTAAATAAATAACTCGTCTACCCACAGTGACCTTACTACTATAAAGAGGAGAAGAATTAAAAACTGTGAGGAAATACAGGTAAGATAAATACCTTCATTGTGTATTTTCTAGATACAGATCGACTATACCTAAAGCGTGAACTTCTTTAAATTTACATGGCCTGTCCTGGCGTTGTATTGATCGAGTGGTTTGTTTTGTTATGGATATAGGCTGGTACATGTGTGTTTCGGGCGTGCATCTCTTTGCTACTTGACGCACTTCCAAGCAAAGTCAACTCCAGCATCTTGCGACGCATTCGCGAAAACAGGAGGAGGCCCGTCCGTTTGGGTATATTCATCCTTGAAATTTAACACTTTTCGAAGTTCACTTTTTCATATCTTGGTTGCGATGTGATCCAGGATACTGTTGAAGTAGAAATGTGAGAAATGAGGGAAATTAAGAAAAATGTCTACGCAGCGTGTCCATCAGGTTGGCCGGATCCTGGGAGGGGGCTGGCGCTCCGGTAATTCTGCAAATTCTTGCAAAATCAGCCCAATTTGACAAGTTACAGCCTTTCAGGCCCCCCCGCCCTGTCCATGGACCTTCAATGACCTTGAATGATGCCTTAAGGAGGCTGCTAAGTCAGGAACTTAGTCAAATGGCCAGTTTTTAGTTTGTTCATGTTTAATGACATTAACATGTTTTCTTTCCACATATTTTAACAGAATCTATAATTATTATTTTCATCGTATTTTGTTCATTTACTTTACTATGTACGCATTTTGACAAAAACAATCACATGGGCGAATTGCAAAAGGGCGGGTAATTTCGCGTACTACGCAATACGCGTCTGTGCTATTCGGCGCGAGTGCGATGTAATGAGCGCATCAGCAACGCCTTGATGCATCGATGCGATATGACGCACACCCAAGGTAACTTGTATGGCAATTGTAAAATTGTTGCCCACGTGAGATGCTTTTGCAAACAGAATGGGATTTTTAATTTCACGATTTGAGCCTCATAAATTGTTGAATTTTGATCATAATTATCCAGATGAATGTAATTTGACCTGGTGCAGAAGCAGTGTGAAGAATAAGTGATGAAACGGTTGTGTTTTGGAATAAGGCCATATTTTGTAGCGAAACGGGACAATATTTGGGACAAATGGCAATTTTCTCATGTTTCTGTTCCACTTTCAACGATAATTCGTGATTTTCGGTTCCCAGTTACTCAAATCCATTCAGAAACAGTAAGGAAAGGAAATTAAATGATCGTATAGAGCATATCAAAATCTAGGGTCGGTATTTTTTTAGTTTTTCATTTTTGGTTAAAATCGTGATTTATGTCAAACCTTGCAACAATCTGGCGGGTTCCAATTGTGAAACCACCCGGATTGGCCTTTTTTGGCAAATAATTTGATAAATAGTGCAGAATTTGAAAAAAGGGGAAATACCGACCCTAGAACTAGGATTCTGGAATACAAAATCGAACAAGGCACATTTTTATAACATTTCTATATTTTTTTATTGGGAACCCAAAAAAATGAGTGAAAACACCATTTTTTTATGATTTTCTCAAAAAATACGTATTTTGGGGAAAATATTATCATATTTGGATTCCTTGTGTCATTTCCTTCTCAAATATGTATACTTTTATATATGTTGGAACAATAATTAAGAAGATACGGCAAAAAACAGTTCCTTTGAATGCCTGACTTAACAGCCACCTTAAAGGTGCTTGTTCCGATTTATATCTATTGTGTTTTCTACTTGATATGAGAGCCTAGCACTTGCACGTACGCCCTATCAAGTACCGTGGGAAACAAACTTGCGGTTTTAATGGTAGAAGCAATAATGCATATTGCAAAGCCCTATTCAATACTGTGCTAATATTGGTGGTTAACCACTAAAACGGCGGTTTTTTGTTTATATCTTTGGAATGAAATGGTTTTGAGGGCTCAAATTTCAGGACGACAATGAGAAAAATGCGGCCTTTCATCTGATATCAAAATCGATACTACTTCCGGGTAAATCAGGGGGTCTCAAAGACGATCGGAACACGCCCCTTTAATGACACATACATGTTTGATATTCAGAAAAAGGCTGCATTAGTCTTCAAGAAATACATTGCTCATTTGTTTATGATATGAAGGTCATATGAGGCGTATCATTCACAAAATGTGACGGCAGGCGACTCAAGATCATTGCATTGTCTCATTCTGTCTAGATGAGCTTTTCGAATGTAAATCATATTGGTTCCCACTTTGTTTAATTTAGTACATTTAGTTAAAAGATGCCAAATCTTTACCTGTTGTGTGTTTGGGCCTTCATTAAGAGGATTAACAGTTGCAGTTTCCTCCTGTTGATCAAATTTGGGAAATTACAAACATTATTGGGCACCACAATTTTAACATTGTTATTTATATAATATAGGTATAATATAGCTCTGTGGCCCATAGGCCCTGGAACACAGCCAATGGTCATTGACATTTGAACCCAGGTTGTACGCCCCCATAAAAAAGTAGAATTGAAACCTTTGACTTTCTAATGACCCTTATGACTCCTTATCACTATGCAAGTTGGGAAAGCTGTTACATCATGATATTGAGTGCAAATTAAATAAAAAAAGAGAAAAAGAGTCATTTTTCAAAATTCCACAAAGTGATTATTATTTCAATCACTTGCATTGACAACAGCTTAAAAGTTGCCAGTACTAGTTGTTTAGTAAGTGCACTACACCCCCCCCCCCCCCCCCCCCCCACACAACACAACTCGTCAGATGACCCTGACCTTGGGTAACACATGTAGTGGAGTTCTGATCAGCCCTACTGAGGGATAACAGCCCATTCCTCCTGTAAATCCCAGAAATCCTCCAGTGTGTTCTCTGCATTGACACAGGTATACAAAAAGGCAGAAGCTGGGTACCCAAAAGATGCTTGAGAGATTGTAGGCCATACCATTCATTCTTGAGTCACAAGCCAGAGTGCGTTGATGCTTCCTTCCTCTGCGTGGACTGACTGTTGTCATCCCAACCCATACCATATATGATACAACATGTGCACAAACGATTTCCACACATACCAGTCTGCCTTCTAATTTCAGATGATCTGAATAAGTGCTATAAGAAAGTCACGTCAAGAGTTCCACTAAAAAAAAAAAAAAAAAGTTTGGGTGTTGGGATTACAACACATTAACTGAATCGGTGCTCAACTTTTAAGTTAACTGATTGTCATTCAACTTAAGTATTTGCTATCACTTTTGTGACTTTTGAAAATGGCCGTCTTTTACCTTTGATCTGCACTTAGTCCAGCCATGAAGTAACGGATGTCTCTAATTTTAACACAACAGTTACCTATAAACAACTTCATTTTAATATTATTATTTGTGACTTTACAAAGTTCCTAAATAAGAAATTAGGAGAGTTTGTAAGAGGGGGACTTATTTTTGTGTTGTGTTTAGATTCTCTAAGGAATCAAATGGTTTTCGCAAAGGCGTATAAACACTACCTATCAACACTACGCTACAACACTATCAATACAATGTACATGCCCTCAGAAGGTCAGTAGAAGACTGAGATTTCAGAGGAAGGCTCAATTGTGTTTGTAGACTTTCCAAGGCTTTGACAATGTTAACAGGAGATGTTAATACTGCATATTCTCACCAACTACAGTGTCCCAGGCAAGATTGTCAAAGCATTGCCATCATGTATGAGAACCATCTAGTTTTGTGCAGACCATGGATGGGTCCACAAAAGGATTTCATCACAACGACTGGAACCTCCAGTATACACCTTGCACTCCCTACTCTTTGTTATCGTGGTTGATTACATCCTCAGACCGAGTCGTGACATCATGAACACAAGACTCAACCATCAACAAAGTGTTCTAGACGTCACAAAGTCCAGCATCTCACAGAGCTTGACTATGCAGATCATTGATGATCTAGCCTAACAGCCAATCTGATATTTGGTGCACCAAGATAAACTACATCACTACTTGAGATGCTGGCAGATAAAGTCGGCCTACATCTTAATGTCCAAGAGGACCGATCTATGACCGTCATGGTAAGATAATTGCTTACACTACCGAGGGCCTGAACTCTGTTACAGCCCCCAAATATATATTATTTTTCTGTATTGGTATTAATCATGTTAAATTAAATCATGTTAATTTAATCTATAAATTAATGAAGTGAGGAGAACTTGAAATATGAAACTTGCAATTTGTTGTGCAATAATAGCATACTTATCTGATTGACCTAGCTCTAAGTGGACTAGAGTGGTGAACATCTGGAGAACATGTCATAATACTCCCAGTTATAGAGGAAATATTATCACAGTGATCTTATCATCGTCCTTCTAAGAAGTGGACAGAGTTCTTTGTTACCTATGGAAGCAGACGATGGCCACTCGTTCGAGCAATAGAAAACTTTTTGTTGTATTGCTTGTGTCAACACACTTCGAGGCACAGATGTGAGAACTTCCTTTAAACATGTTTCAGCTAACTGAGAAGATTGTGAAATTTTTCAACTTGTCCTTCGCTTGTTTTGTGTTGCATCATGGGGAATTTGCTAAGGACAAATTGTGTTTGCCAGTTCTTCTTCTTTGCCAGTTGCGCCAGAGATTTCCATTCATCGATTGTAGACCTCTGAAACAGAAGGTGGAGAACGTTCATAACATTTGATTTTATCTATTTTTTCATAATTCTAGAAAGTTGCTAGAATGGTCATAGCTGCTCTCAAATTTGTACCTTGGACAAACAAAGGTAACATTCAATTCCAGCAGGACATTAGGCTTCTGTACCAGTTGAAATTCACCTTTAATTGCCTGCGTACCTGTATGGACATATGTTATAACCATCAGCTGGCAGTTATACTTCCGTGTTTCTCTAATGGTCTACGAGTTTATAAATTAATCGGCCGTCTAGACCAAAGGACTTTTTGCGTTTCGCGAAACTATAGTTTAACTGTAACCACAGAATTGTGTCGCCGAGATGTATGTGGATCTGATTCTACAACAGACTGGTGCGCACCCAACCGTAACTGTGCACTTTGAACTTTAGTTTAACATGAGATGGTGGTTGTTAATAAAATTTGATTTAAAATAGGTTAGATATGATAATAATTTTGTGCTTGTTTGATTGTGTATATGTCGCGATTTAATTTATGTATTACAGCTTGTTTTGAATTTACATCTTGGTCAAGTCAATCTTCTTACAAATCGGCATTGTGAATTTTGATTTTTTTAAATTAATGAACACGGAGGGTACTTTTCTGACCTTGAGTACGTCTCGTACACTCCAAGAGGTCGGGACTTAAGTACATGGGTTCATATGTTTGCCGACGATCAAGAAAGACTTCCTGTCACGCAAAGGACTAGTTTGGAATGCCTTAAAAAACTACACCACTTATGGCATATGATACTCCATTCAACCAAGCTGAAGTTTCTAGAGCCTGTGTAATGATTATCCTCTTATATGGATCTCACAACTGACCATGAAGAGCTACAGGATAGGCTGGATGGCACCTACCCCAGGCTTCTTAATGCATGTACATTTGAGCACATGACCTAAGTACAGTATATGGTGAAATCCCCTCCATCTTCTATTACTGTTGCCCAACTCCGAGACCCATTTCCAGTCACTATAATCCTGCATTGAGTCAGGAGTCGCACATGTTAATGTTCGGAGTTACAATGTTCACATTGGTCCCGTCGTCCCATTTAAATACACTGATGGATTTGCTCGATACATCCAGCAGGATCCATCTATCCCCTGGACATTTGGTGCTGCAATGGTGAACAGCATCTTGCGTCACAGCCACTAGATTCGAATAACATTTGTAGATAGATTTTTTTGAAGAATATCTGGGACTCAAACAGGAGTGGGCCCCCTAATGGCCCTTTAACGACCTTCAATGATCAATCTGGAAAAGATTTCAACACCTCTCCTCCGTTATTTGTAGAAGAAGAAAGATACATTTTAAGCAAAATCACATTTTTAAACCTCTAACCCTAGATGACCTTGACAGGTGTCTATGTCATGTGACATGGTCCAGGGGAGTTGGAGGTTAAGTCTGCATTGTCACCATATTTCAAACCATGGGCTGAGGTCGATGCAGATTTACGAGACAAAAAAAATGCTAGTAAAACGACACCAGTCGATGCTCATCGGCTTTGTAATTTCAAATGCAAACATCTCTTAAGGCTGACTCACGATTTTCGTGAGAGGGCGCCCTCAATTTCAAACAAATTGTGTTTTTTTTGCATATACACTGCTTGTCCATATAATAATCACTTTGAAATAACTAGCTCAAATCGAAGTCCTTCCATATAGAATTTTTGTTATACACAGTATCCTATGCCATATGGCAAAATGTTATAACTGTACATAATGTGGTTTACTGCAAGAAAACGAAACTCCGATTCGCCTCTAACTTTGGAATTAAACCGTTTAGGTGGCTAGCTTTAGTTCTAGTTCACTAATTTTTTACTTACTACACGAAAAAGAATATATTTCGAAATCTCTGAATCAGCCTTTAATTTTGTTATTATACATTTTATTTCATCAAGCATGTGATAAAGCGTTACCTGTTCAATGTCTTGGCCTTGATTCCCAAGATTGCTATTTGCTTGCTCCCTGTTGATTGAATATTGGAGATTCAACATGAGAAAAAAAATATTTTTGAGCATGCATGGCAGTGAACTGCTCACCCCAACTTGTACTGATACATCTTACATATGTACAATTTCATTAAATTAAATATATTTTCAATGCACATCATTTTTTTTCTGAGCAAATTGCTTACTATTATTGTTGAATGTTACTTGTTTTGAAGAGACATCATTTGTTTATAACAGAGTAAATTACTTTGTTACAACTCGTCTTTTTCTTTTCAAACACATACATACAGCGTGAAACATTTTCATGCTGCAATTACCTTATTTCAAGGGAAAGAAGCAGGAAAGCACTGTACTATATGGTCAATTTCACAATCAGAGTGGTGTACCTTTGTACCCTTTGGATCAAATTTTCAAAGTGACTTTTACTTTGTTATTTCACTAAAAAAAGTACTCACAACTGATCAATTTTGAAATTTTTTTTAATTACTGTTTTGGAGCTGAAATCATATTTGCCATTGTGCTTTTTTGGAAAATTGTGGCCTATTGGGTCAAATTTGGGGAGCAAAAACGATTTTCTTGTGAAAAGCCATTTTTCCAAATTACTAATGTAATTTTCAGTCACAACGATACTATTTAATAATTAAAAAGTATATGATTCCAAATTTAACGTCTTTTTGGCTAGCCCTGTTTGAATTCCTTAAATCTTTGGAAGGAAGAGCAATTTTGACAAGAAATCCATATCAACTCACAATTTTAATTTTTAAATATGTTTTCATGAGCCAAATCCCCATCATGCTCCCTGCATCTAAATCGCTTCCATGATGGTACTTTCTGACACAAAGTTGCATGAAAATCTGTAAATTCTTAACCAAGTTGAATTTTACACTTGCAGTCGTTTCGGAGGTGAACAGTTTACATTGTTAACATCCATTTCTGAGTGACAAGATTTTACCATGGCTTTTGTTGATATAATTGAGAAACTGACTCTAATTTTGCTTTGCAACAACATATTCATTCATTTCTAAATAAAAGGAGATCCAATAGTCTTTACAAGGTGTCACAACACACAACATTCTAAGGTGAAATATACTGTATCATTACATATTATCTAATAGCAGGGAAACTCACATTTGTTGTAAAAATACAATCCACAGATACTCCTAGTGCAAAATTTCTTCAAGGTTAACTTCCTGACACAAATTAGACTTTTTAAGAAAGATTTCCATGTAATAAAATTCTTAGACTTTGCAAATAAAACAGTTGTTTTCGGAGAGTGACAAAGATGATTAACAATTGTTTTCATTACCTGTGTTGATTAAATACCACAGATGCTGGTTTAATACTTGCATTTTAGAACAGCTTCTTCTTCTCAGTTACAAGAAGAGTTCCTAGGTTAACAAAATAGGCAGGACACTGTATGATGCTGTGGCGCTTGCGGCTAACAGTGTTTCTTAAACAAGCTGTATTAAAAAAGAAGAAAATCATTGTTGTGCTCATGTGAACATATACTCAACAGAAAAATGACCCTACTAAGCCGTACAGCACTTCATTACAGACTTCTTACGAAGCATTACAGAATCATTCCCCTTACAAAAGGAGACCCTAAAAAATCGTAACCATAAACAGCCCTGGATGACAACAGCAATTTCCATGTCAATCAACACAATCACAGCCTCTACAAAACATACTGAAGAAAAACACACCAGCACCAAACAAACAATTACAAACAATAAATCAAACAATTAACTCACCTCATTATTCGTATTGCCAAGAAAAACACAACACAGAACACTCAGAAACTCAAAATGATCCTCAACCCAAACCTGGCCATTCGGGTATCCACTAAACCAATCCCTGACCTTTCACTCATAATAATAAGCAATACTGCCCGCTTTTGTACATTGCTACTGCATTCACCGATCACTACTTCACTAACCTGGAAAAACTTGCTAACAAAATTCCACCCCTTCCAGTAACTCCATTTACAAAACAACATTAAAAAATCAAAAAACACAAAAACACATTCAATTTTTCTGAATCCAGTTACTATAGATGAAATACACAAACTCAAAACTCCGCCACCTCCTGAAACCTGGTAAAAGTTCTGGTACCGACAAGATAGACCTGTATTTGCTAACAAATCATATATATACTCATATCGCCTCTGATGCTCATATTTACCAATCACTTCTCCCTGAACTTTTCGCAGATCACCTCAGATTACCAACGTCATTCCAAGTTGCAAAAACAAAGATGCACATAACATTGCAAATTACAAGCCCCATTTCTGTTTCTTCCATCTTTTTCAAAACTACTTGAAAAAATCATGTCACACGTCTGTCTTCATTCTTCAATAGCACAACATTCTTGTCTATGAACAATACGGTTTTAGGCGCCAAACGCTCAACTTACATGGGACTCCTTGAACTAAACAACTAACGCTCAACCTTCACTAAAAAATAAACTCCAGACCAAGGGGGTTATTCCTGGATCTCTCGCAATGCTTTTCGACACATTGATCACAGACATTCTTCTTCCAGCAAGCTTTATCATTACGTTGTCCTGGAGATACCTTGGAGTGGGTTCAGGAGTTATCTTTACTAACCGCTCACATCAGTCTACGTATCCATCCATCATCAATCAAACCTATCACATTGTCGTCCCTCAAGGCTCAATCCTGGGGACCCTACTTTTTCATCCATGTACATGAATGACATCACCACCATCTCTAACACACTAAAACTAATCTTATTTGGGCAGATGAACACAAACATTTTTCCTCTCAAACACTAATATTAATGCACTTTTTAACAAAACCAAGATTGGAACATGAACCGGCAAAAAATCACTGAACTGTTTAGGGCTAACATAAGCTTTCAATGTTTCAAAACTAATACATCTTTTCTCACACACAATACCAATCCCAAGGCCAATATTTAGCCAACAGATAACCTGACAGCTCCCAGGTACATCACCAAATTTTCTTGCATTACAATTCGCACAAACTTTACATGGCAAAAACACATCCACTCTGTCACTACCAAAGCGTCTCACGCAATGGTCCAATCTACAGAGTTCAAACACCACCTTCCATACCTACACCTTAAAATCACTTTCAACACACTATTTCTCCCATACCTTAGTGGGCTACTGTAACAGCATTTGGGCTCCACCTATCGGGTTCATTCGCTGGCCCAAAACACCAAGGTGTGTATGGAAAACCCCCCCTCTCAGATTTTGTTTGAAATTGCCATCAATGTACATTTTCATGGGGCTACAAGGAGGTCAAAAGGACAAATTCAATCCATTCGTTTTGAAGTTATGGCTCTCAAAGTTTTACAACTCGGACTATAAAATTGTGATTTCAGTATAAAAAAACTTATTATAGCTATTTATATAGATCATTAGTTTGCCACTTGTTGCATCAATAACAAAGTATAAGTAGCATTTTTTTCTATCGCCCCTATTAAAAATAGGCCCACCAATAGTTGCCATGGTGTGAAATGGACTAAAATGGACCAATCATAGAGGGCGCTTATTTTTTGATGCGTACACCTGATATGAAGTTCTAGCATTGAAATATTAGCATATCCTATAACAATCATTGTGATATGAGTTTTGTTTTGTATTTTTTATGTCTTCAGTTGAAAAACAGATGAAGCAAAGTTTCGCCCATTGTGGTTTAAAAGTTGCAGAATTCCAAACCTTACCAAAAAAGTGCCCAAATTTGAAATAATACTTTGGAAAATTTTGAACTGTGTCCCACCTAACATGTCATGTAGGAATTGGTTTGGACATGTTTTGGATGATACTGATCACATCTAACGTGGTCTGTAGTGATGAAAAAAGCCCCCAAACAATACTTTTTTATACATTTTATAGTGAAAGGTTTCTGAATCAGCAATTTTTTAAACTAAACTAGCCTTAATTTTGGCTTGATATGTATCCACATTTTTTCAATTAAGACATCAAAATACAAAACAAAACTTCTGTCACAGTGATTGTTATAGTGTATGCTTATATATTTTTTCAATGCTAGACCTTCATATCATGTGTAAACACCGTCAAAATAAGCGCCCTCTATGTGTGGTTCCCATTTTGCCATTTTGCACCATGGCAACTAATTTGAGGCCTAAGTTTACTAGGGGTTGAAATGCAATAACTTACTTGCTTTGTTAGATGCAACAGTGCAACTAATGAGTTATAATGGCATTAATAAAGTTTTTTTAAACTGAATCAAATTTTATAGGTCGCAATCGAAACCTTTTGAGAGCCCAATAACTTCAAAAGGAATGGAATTTGAATTTTTCTTTGACCTCCTCTGTCGCCCCATAAACTGTACCTTTGACTGTCAATTTCACAAAATCTGAGAGGGTGGCTTCCACACCTTGGTGTTGTGGCATGGAATGACCCTATCATTCACGGCTCACCAACTAAACATCACACAGAAAGGGGCCATTCGCACTATCACAAACTCCCCACCCAGAACTCAACAACACTTTTGCCATTTATTTCACTCACTGAAAACACTTAAATTAGAGCACCTCAAACCACTTCAAACCGCTCTTCCATTTTGACTACACCACAATTTATTTACCTCCGAACTTCAGCAATTACTTTACCACAAACAGACTAATCCACAGCTATAAAAACACCAGACAACTGACAAACTTCATCTTCCCCTCCCAAAATCTACCTCTGAAAAGCAACTTTTTATTCAGTATCAATGGCGCAAAAACTCTTGAATGATCCATCCCAGAATCCATCACAACATTACAAACAAAATACTTTCAAAAGCACTGAAAAAAACATTTCATCAACCAGTACAATCTTATTAAATTACTCCCGTGTCCTTATTTCTCTCTCTCTCCTCACTTCATTCTTCTTCTAGCTCAATTCTTCCTCTTTCTCCTTTTCTCGCTCTTTCTCAACCGCTACCGCCTCTCAACTCTTGCTTCCCTCATATGCAATAGTATTACATTCCTCACGCAATATAATTGAAAGTCTGGTCTTTCGTCCAATTCCTGTATCCTGTATCCGTTAAGTTTTGTTTAGGTTGATATATTGTTTTTTTTTTTCTTGTTATGTAATATCTACATATGTAATATTTTACAATCATCCCTTGACTGTGTCATTATTGGTAATTTGTAATTATTGTAATTGAATATAATTTTACTTTATGGGGCTCACACGGGGCCAGTAATAACTATAAGCCCTATCGGG